>VZSC01000250.1:146003-192787 GCA_013398225.1 Steatornis caripensis | reverse complement strand
TTCCAAGAGTATTTAGAGCCAAGTATTGCATTAGAATCAAGCGTTCTCAACTGATTTTTCACACTGCTGAATATGAAACCAATTTAGAGTCTTACAAGTTCTTCAGTAGCTCCTAATCAGATTAGTTGTATTGTCTCTTCTTCAGAGCTGCAGTGTGATTACTGTAATTTTGTTCACTTACGTAGTTTTCCTCAAAGATCTTTAAAAAGTTTTACTTAGCCTACTTACACTGCTAGCAACCAAGGAGAAAAAAATAAAAGAGAAAATGGCCATTTCACAACACAGCAGCAAACAGCGACAGAAATACAGGATATCTAACTTATTTCTGCCATACATGTGTGCAAATCATATGACGCTTCCCTAATGGTTACAGCAAGAACCTGTGGACACCAAGATGAATCCTTCCCAGAGCTCTAGAAGCAACCCAAAGCGTGACCTACCATCAGCAGCTCCATTTCCTACAACCCAATTCCATCCACCTGGGTCGGTAGCTACTGGAAAGACCGTTGTAACTAAATGCCAGCACCCGCAATAACGACATGCTTTGAACAGCTTTAACCATAGAAGAAGTTAAACCAACAGGAGTCTACAGGGACACAAGCTTCTGACTAAACCAACAATCCAAGATTTCAGTCTAATGACTGGTCTAATTTTTTAAGTCACACTTCTTCCTCCCACACACTTAGAATAAGACAATTGGAAAAAACATTTTATTCATATATGCACCCACACACACTTGGTCACTGACAACAAAAGCAACAGGTCTCTTGTCAATGCTGCTACACAGACTGACTGCAGAAAGGAAACAAATGTTAACAACAAATAAGGATCAGTTGCGGCATCAATACAGAGCACCCGAAAATGATGCATTAATACAAACCCCCTTCACAACTGTCACAGTCTCACCATAGAAAGCACTGCGGATCACTCAGTGTAATAAAGAAACATTTTTTCTGAAAATGATTCAAAGAGCATTAAGTCCTTTCTGAGTGCCACAAGGGTCAATTCTGCATCAAGAACTACAGGAAAACGTGAGTTTCCAGCTTCCAGTTTAAAAGTCAGAATCCAAAAGCAACATGAAAACGAGCATATTTGCTGGCATACAATTCTTGCCACAGATTTAAGGAATACACTAACATCATTTTTGTATTCCTTTCATTCCAGCTCTCACAATCGGGGCAACCGCTTGTCTGCGTGCTGACAGTTACCATCACACTTGGCTATAGCCTGTCCCGAAGTCCAGCTGTGGGTACAGAAAGATTCCAAAATATTACAAAGCATGTAAACACTCTAATGGAGTAAAGAAATCAGTTTTGACCAAGATTATTTCAATTCTAAATAGAGTAAAATGCTGTGAATAACTTTTTAAACCATCATTAACTTTTTAAAAACAGAGAATATCTATCATAAGCAGAACTTTAACTTTTCTTTTTTTAACATCTCCCATAGGGTGCTTTACTTCATTAGTGCAATTCATACAAGGCACGCATTCAGAAACAAAAAGCTGTTTTTTTTTTTCAGGGACCAAAACCATAACAATAACATTCAAAACTGCACAAGGAAGTACCACCAATATGATCTTATTTGGTAAACAGCAAGTGTAATGGGTGATGTCATGGATTAAACCTTCTCCTACATTTTGATGTCACAAGCGTGTAATTATACAGCAATAACCACACCTTAGCAGTCTTAGTACTTAATTGGAAAGTATGATAGTCATATATATATATTCAGGTCATTAAAATGAAGACTACCCTGAAACACCTGTCTTTAAAAAAAACCACGTCTATCTTCAGTCAACTGACAACAAAATTTTTAAATGGCATTTCTAACAATGTATTAGCTTTTTTTGGAACCCATTACAGTACAAGGAGATGGAAAAGGCAAGTACTGTAGGGCATAATGAAATAACTTCTACTAGTTTGACTGATGAAGTTGGAAAAAACATATGAGCTTTCTGGTACACACACCCTCACCCAGAAAGCTGATCAAGCACACACAACATAGGAACAGCATTACATTTAATGGGCACTTCAATGAGACACACACACCTAAATGTGAAAGTAAAGCTTCGTAACAGGAATACTCAACTGGCTTATAGGGGAATAGTTATGAAAAGCGTTACTGGAATTACAGTCTGTACACTGTACCTGAAACCTTGCAAATCCTACCAAATGTCATTGTTTTTACCCACACTAGTATTCTGTTTCTCCATGATTCAGAATTGTTATGCCCTGTTCCTGTACAGCACAACGAGAATTTAGATTCAGGTATACATATATTATTTATGGACAACAATATGTCATTAGTAAATAAATAAATGCCAATTCAAACAAGTGTTTTGCATACAAACAACAAAAATTAAATCCCTGATCCAGAAATATAAGATATATCAGAAGCATAAAATCTGCTTTATTAGAGTGCACCTCCACCTAATTACTTTAAACAACAAAACAAAAAAAAATCTCAAAAACCCCACCAGGGTACAGAGCTAGTTAATCACTAGACTTTCAGCTATACTTCCAAGCTTAAGTATCAGCTGGCTTGTCTACTACAAGCCCATTGAGAAAGTTCTAAAAGCTGTTTCTCAGTGAAGTTCTAAGTACTTTAGCTCCTCACAGAACTGTCCAGAGAATGTTCTTCACAGAGGAAGCACTGATCTAGAATAAAAACAGCTTACTGAGATTATTTTTCATAGTTTTTCAAAGTTACAAAAAGAGTCTTTCTCCAGCTGCCATTAAAGCCTTGAACTTGCCAAACTGAGTAGATAAGTTTTACTTACAGGACATTTTTTATAGTGAAGAGCCACTGGCAGTGAGGATAAAAATGGGGATTTAAAAGGGAAATAGAGTACTACACACAGAAATAAAATATCAAAAAATAGCTTAATCAAAAGTCCCAACTTATGTGTGTTAAGGATGAAACAAAAGCTTTTAAGAAGGTCTAAATTTTCCAAGTCAACTACTTGTGTGCCAACATTACTCTATTTCAAGAACTTAAAAGAAAAGTGACTTGCCAGTAACTCTAGTTTTCTTAGCCTTCTTCTTCCACATCCTGCGAATGAAATAAGTCCACTCAGAGTATACTATACATCCACCTCCGAGGGAGCAGAGAGGCAACACTGCTCTATGAGTCATATACAAAGACCATCCCTTTCGTACAGCCAGCAACTTCCTTAAATACTAATAAAGTGTTGTCACTCAAGGCAGAAAGGGAATCAAAATAGCATAGTACTGAGAAACTTTAGACCCCAAAAGGGCATAAAGAATAGGGATAAACATGCTGGAAGTGTAGCTAGCCAGTGAAGTGAGAGGTAATTTTTTCTTTGCCAGAAATTACCACTGTCCACTTTTTAAAACGAGTCCATCTTCAGAAGACTTAGCTGCATCGTGCTGCTTTGACAGAAGGCAGGCTGGCCTTTCACAAGATCTGCATCTCTTAAACATTATGGCAGAAACCACCAATTTAGTTCAATCTAGACATTATGAAAATAAATAAATTTGGCAGCAGATACCTCACTTCCTCCTCCCCACGTGAAAGCAATAGTTTCCAGTGAACAACAGCCAAGCAATAGGAAACAGAAGGGCAATATCCTCACAAATATACTGGGCCAGATTAACTTCATGGACACAGAACAGGAGATTTCCATGGAACTGCAGGTTAATATTTTAAAAAGCAAAATTAAACTATTCATGTTTGTAAAAAAAAAATTACCCTGGCAACTAGCCAAGCATTTTCCTGTTCTGTGGCAATCCTTTACAAAACACTTTGGCAAATAGATATCCAGCAGAATTAATGAAGGATACAGTTCTGACACAGCAGAACCTGACAGTACACAGTCTTTAACAAGTCTGCAATGAAATTAATAAACACAAGGTGACACAGGCGAGAGGCAAGTGATCAAAGCTATACGCTCCCCATCTGACATAAAATTTTAAAGAACCAGAAATTCATCAAAGGATTGACCGCTTTACGTGACGCAGTCTCAGAGAAGACTACCTCTTATATTTGAGAAAAAGCAGATGCTGTGCTGTCAAGAATTAACTGAGACCACAGGTAACATTTCCAAGAGATTCCCAAGGGGAGTACTCATTCATGAAGTAAGGATGTTAAGTGTCCAACTAATCAGCAATGCTAATAACCTCTGAATGCAAAGAAACTTCTCTGCATGGAAACTCTTCACTGGTCACTAACTTGATTCATCACCTGTGTAACACAGTCCATCCTGCACCTTTACAAGCGTAATCATCATCCAGTCAGGGTGAAACCACGTGCCAGGAGGATGACTCCCAACCACGCAGCATGCAATTCCATCATGTGAGCATGTCTTTTGGATGTGATGGAGACTGTGTCAGAAGCAGGAAATTTCTCAGCCAAAGAGATTAAATTCACCACAACAAAAATCAGAGGTCTCTTTAGGGTAGATTCACATTCTAGAAGCGGACATCATCAATTAATAACTACAGAAAAGTTGTGGCTTCCTCAAGGAGTGAAATCATAGTATCTTAAAGGATGCAGCATACTACTTGGGCTGCTGCTGAGACTGCTGCAGAATTCTAAAGCGTTACTTCTGAACAGAGTTCAAGTGCTCTACTAAGCCTAGTTTGCTACTTACAGGACTCAAACCAGAGTACCCAACTACTAAAATCAGTGAACTTGTGGGAACGCATTGCAGCTCCCTCTGGGGAAACCAGGGCCCAGGACTCTGGGGGAGCAAGAAGAGAAAAATATGGTGTACATCTCAACAGGGAGGTAAGACACAGCTGGAGAATGTGCTTGTTTCCTGGTAGCCACGGCCCAATCCTAGACTTCGAGACGAACAAGCACATGTCTACAGGTGGCTTCTGCCCATCTACTGGTCAGAGCTAAAGGAAGGAGAGTATCCTTGAAAAGAACAGACTGAGGAGTCTGCCAAGGGCATTTCATTTTTTAGCCAAAATCTGGAACCCCAAATCCTGAAGTTTTCACTGTGGAACCTGAAAGCTCACCTTGGCTCAGAAAGGACCTTGATTCTGAACTCAGTCTCCTGGGAGTCCTGGGTCTACATCTACCGTGTCCAGACTACCCAAAACCTAAGAGATAGGCAGGCACAATCAGCACCCATTAAAACCTAAAAAATTCAGGAAAGCACCACCTGAAAGATACACAGTCTGTGGTGCTAACAGGAGCAAAGAGTTGCTACAGACATCAGCAGCTGGGGAACATGAATGCAGAAAGACCTATTTACAGTTGATCTTAGCATTACATTTATGTATGATTTGGACAAGACACAGCTACTAAGAATGAGGTCTAGACTTCACTAGGTTTCTGCAAGTAATCCATCAAACTCTCAGCATCTTCCAAAGCATCTAGTGGAGAAAGAGACTGAGCACCTTTCTTTAAACACAGTCCCGAGGTAGAAACAATCTGACACAAACTATTTCAAACTTAGCACTCTTCTTAAACCAAGTACCTGTGAAGCATGCTCCAGGGCAACATATATAAGAAAAAAAAGTTCAACCTCATTTAGTTGCTGGAGTGGCTGCTGCAAACCAAACACCCTCCATCAGAAGAGGGTTGTGCTGAGAGTCTATAAAGATACTGGATCTTCTTTTGCTTAGAAACTTCTCTCCTGCCATCACATTCCTCCCTGTGGAAGAATAAGATTGGGACAGGACAAGGAGTGCTCACAGAACTGATGCACAGCATCCCACTTCTGAGCAGAGCCAGCCAAGACTGGAAGGTACAAAAACATCTCATGCACAGCAGCACACAGAAGTCATTACCACTTGAGCACTTGCACGGAAAAATCAACCTTTTGAGGTTGAGGAAAGGGCAAAAAGAAGAAAAAAGACAAAAGCCAAGTGTTCAAACACAGATGACTCAAACACTAAGAGTTGTGTATTTCTGCAGCAAGACATAAAGGAATGCATCAACATCAGCGCTGTACGACACAGGCCTCATACTTAGAGGCACATTTCTGTTCACCTTTCTCAGTGGAAAAAAAATAGCTCATTTACAGCCATGGTCCTCAGCTCTTGGAATTGAAAGACTACCGAAGACACACAGGAACAGCCCATCATGTTTTCAAGATTTTTATGGTACAACGATTTGCTTTTACAGATTAATTTGTAGTACTAGCCCCTATCACTCCTAGCTAACATGAATGCAATCCAAATTTCCTTCTCTGTGACATAACTGTGACAAGTCCTATACAGTCTACTGTCAGTCACGTTGTTTCATCCAGCCGCCTCTGTTCATTCCTCATAGGAATTTCCAACCAACCATGTCGAAGGCTACCTTACTCGCTTGTATCTACCATGCTACTTCCATTCCTTCAGCTTGCATGCTTCCCATTATTCTCTTTTCATTCCTGTGATTCTACACGAAGCACTCTACAGTCACCATTGCCGGCATTTCTCATTTCACCTCTATTACAGGACTTTTGAGGAGATATTTAAGTGAAAGACTTCAAAATTGTTTGAGATCTTTGAACGGATTTCTTTTTTTATTAAAATACTTCAAGCATTTTATTTCACCACCAAAACCACGTAAAGCTCTTATAAATAACCATTCACCCATATTAGCACAAAGAAAAGTACTATTTGATACACTGCTCAAGTGTGATGTGATTCATGTTTGCTTTTCTAGAAACAACACTGGATTGCAAAGACTTTTGGCTCCCTATCTTGAAAGTACTTTTGCAGTAATTTTTTTCTGACTAGAAAAACATTTTCTACTTCAATTCTTCAGGATAAGTTTTCTATTAAAATAAATAACATAACAATAAAAATAATCCCTGGAAGATCTTTCACCTTTCAAAGAGTGTTAAAAGCATTACTTCTCAAACTGCTATTAAATTACCTGGATTTTACAGAAAATGAAAGCAAGACTTTGCCACTAACTGTGCCACTGCTATAGTGATAAAATTACAGCCACTTTTAAGCTTTAATTAAAAAAATCCCTAATTTCCAAGTCTGAACCTGAATTATAATTCTTCCTTTCTTCTTTTCAGAAGACAGCACTGCAAGTTTTACAAACAGCATTTTACTTTTTATTTATTTCTTAACAGCAACCTATTACTAGCCCCTCCACACACACACAATGCAGTTTATAGCTGGGTTTTTTTTCCTTTTTCTTTTTTTTTTGTTTTGGCACTGTTCCCATCACTCACCCGTAACGGCATCATAAAACTCTTCTTCACTATTCATCCTTCAGTATGAAATCTCTGTACAGCCAATCCAGCTTCCTCTAACGCATCGTTGAACTTGACTGAAGGTTAAGTATCTGTGTGCTGTCGAAGTCTTCTTTTGCAAATACCCAGTTGCTTTAGATGATCTATTTGACAAAACAGGGAGACAGAATTAGCAACTTCCACATTTTTTATGTGCACCAACACACACATCTGACAAATACTAATTTTCCTATTTCTTCCCATGGCAAAAGATGGATTCTTGCATTCATAAGTAAACAGCCTTCTTTGATACCAAAGTCATTCTGAAGATGAATACTACCTACCACAAGAGCAGTGGACGTACTATACCACACTTCTCTCTAGATAAATAGATCACATACATTACTGTAAAATAGACCTTATTTACTGAAAATTAAATTTAGGCAAGTACAGCTAGAAGGAGCAGAGAACTGAAGGAAGAAAGAGACAGCTGGTAAAACAAAAATTCTCCTCTTCAGCAACAGGATAAGCCTTACTGCATCCTTAACCAAGAAAGCTGGGAACAAGAAAGAAAACTTTGTATCTCAAAATCTCACTGTTACATAAAAATGTTGGGCCTCACTGTACATCATGCAATCAGCACCTAGTGACCATTAGGGGAGTTTTGTCGGGCTACTGCTATGAACTCTTGAAGACACAACCAGAGATTTTTCCCTCTAGAGAGAGTAAAGAAACAACAAACTTTTTCTCAGTAAAGCCAAGCACACTGCAAATAACTTACAGATTTATCAAGCATTCCAGCTCTACTTTATGGATAGACTAAATTAGATTTTTTCCAGATGGTTGGCAATGGTGTAACATAAACATTTTTACTTCAACTAATTTTAGTCAAAGGAGAATAATGAGAAAATTACATTTAGAAATGTTAGAAATGTTATTCTTAGAAACGTTCATCAGGTACCAATAACGAGCCAAGTACACAACAATAAATGACGACATGGCAATGCTATCAATATCTCCTCCAAAACTACCTCAATCTGTCAGTCTCAATTTTTTTTTTTTTTTTTTTACGAACCTTGAATTTCCCACTGCTTTTATGACAGTAGTTTTTCCAGAGTAATTATCTCTTGCACAATTCCATTCCAATTAAGAGAAACAAAGACAGAAGTGCACTCTACTCCTAGAAGGAGAGTTTGCCATGTTTGAAGCCAATTTCTTCTCTTTTCCTCTCTGCAAGAAATCGAAGTGCATGATTCCTCCTGCATTTCAAGTCTTTTTACCTCACCACCTAGAACAAAAGTATTTGAATATCTCACCCACACACAGCCCTTCCAATTCTCTATTCATATGGAAGACCTGCAACAGCCTATTTTGGAACTCACCTTAATGAATGTAGCATTCGCCTTGAAGCCTTACGTCTGTCAAGGCCAGGTATCTCAGTTTGTCACTTTTCCCTTAGGAACTCCCTATTTCGCTTGCCACTACAGGATTTTGTATCAATCTCTGCATCATGGTGAGTATCTGAGCTTCCACATAACCTTCAGCAATTTACAAGTCCTCACCTCTTTTTATCCTCCAAGGGCAAAACTTTATGCAGCTGCTTCTCTTGACTATTGCTACAGTGCTGTTGCAATTGCTTTTCAGCTGGATGGTAGCTTCCTTCCCTTCTTCCTGCACTGTTCTCCAATCACAGACCTTTAAACCTTCTTCAGCTGTCTTGCTCATCAACAACGAGTTTCTGACTGACTTTTGTCAAAGTGCTGTGCTCTCCTAGGGAAAGATGCAACAGCTCAAAACATTAACAAGTCAGATACATGTATGTCTGAAGGCTTCCAGTGCAAGGCTATCGGCAAGCACTCTGCTTGCATACGGCAAAAGAGCAGCAGCTTCACCTCAAAAAAAGACACAGGCAATTCAGGCCACTAGCAACCACGCTGCCACAGCATCAAAGAAAGGGAGAAACTCTCTTCACTAACAATTGGTTCAAGAGTAGCAGCTAGCTCAGATTTCTGGGTGAACTAAACAGTTGAATTGATTACATTGTTCTTAATCTGTAGGGTAAGAACAAGCCAGTGTACCTATCCCTGCGTTATCTTGCCTAGTGGAAGCCAGTCCTTGACTCTGTAAAAAGAAAACAAAAATGCTTGTTCATACCAAAGCTGCTGTCAGCCCTACAGTTTCTCCAAACTTTCGAGCCCCACCAGCAATATATCTGGAAGTAGCTCTTTCAAGGTCTCCAAATATGTCATATCTTTGCAGAAAATCTGAAAAATCTTGAGAATGCAACTACGTAAACCTTTCAACCGGGCGGAAAGGGGGAATCCAAAGAAAACTATTCCTACATGAAACAGGAACTCGACATCTGGGGCCAACTCTTCACCCCAGAAGCCATTATCACCACGCTGGAGTAACTCTGCTAGATTGCCAAAAAAAGAAGTTACATTAGACAGCTTCTTTAACCCTCCAAGCTACTGTGTCTGTGAACATGCAAGACATTTATGGTTTCAATTGTCCACAAGTATGGCATCCTTCAAGCAAAAGAGCAGCCAATATTTCCAGAAGGAAACTGGTAAATCCACAAGATAACAGCCCTCATGATCAGCACTACAATTCCCTCGTTTTCTCCATGGTTTCTTGCATCTTCCTTTTTTATGTTTATTCTCTATTTTTTTTTATTTAAGCTCTTGCAGCAGGACTATCCTATTGCTGCACATAGCTCATGTGGCAAAAGCCTTACATCTATCTGCAACACAAAGGGAAAAAAAAGACCTAGTTCAAAACCCATCCCCATTCAGTTCAAACGCAAATAGCACACTTCCTCGGGGTGCCTATCCAAACACAGCCACCTCACATACCAGCTTGCAAGCTCCAGAGATGCTTCGTTAAGTATCACCTTGCAAGCTCCAGAGATGCTTCCTTTCGTACCAGCCTGCAGGCTCCAGAGATGCTTCATAACAGCAACTCCAGTATGCTATGGTCTTGTATAGAAGGCGCTAAGAAATAAAAATTATGACTTAAAAAATCGTGAGTTATCTTATCATTAAGAGCCTTAGAGTAAACAAGGTCATACAGATGCATTCCAGGGTCTCCTCTCCCCACTTCTGCACAATAATAATTGCATTACAAAAGGACTTGTGAAGTGGAACTGCATCACACAGCATGCGCTTTCACTACAAAGACAATGAAGCTTTCCTATAAAAACACTCACCAAGTACAAATGAAGTAACTAGAATCAAAGAATTGAGTTAACTGAAAGCAACAGTTATGCTGCATTCTCCTTATGGACACCTCACACCACATCTTAAGCTCGCTGTTATTTGAAAATAAAAGTTCAGTCATATCCCTGTAAGTTATATATAAGCTTTGTAACCATTACCTAAATAACAAAATATTCATGTAAGTCACTTTAAATAATAGTTGCAAATTCTCCTAAGGTGCTAGGAGCATTTTTTTAAAGGATAAAATAATATATTTTGCATTAAAGTTACACTAGGAATAACTTAACCCTCATATCACTTTTTACATTCAGTTCTTTTATTTAGCAGAGATTAATGTGAATTCGCATGTAGCCGAACACAAAATGGTAACAGCATTTAGCTTTCTTGAGCCAAAACGCTAGGATAAAGTCCTTTTCTCTTACTAAAAGCAACAGCAAAAAGTTATGTTCAACTAGGTTGCAATGCCAGAAGACAAAAACATCCTGTTTGCTTCATATTCAGCATTTGTAATCTGTACTTCCTCCTCTGTGTCCATGATGTACCCAAAATAATTCACTTACACGCTAGCAACTGTAGTTTTTATTAAAATTGCCATTCAAGGAAGGGTGCAATACTCCTGCATCAGACAGACCTTCAGGAGCTCAGGACCAACTGCCATCCTGGAAAATCCTTCATACAGCATAAACATCA
This sequence comes from Steatornis caripensis, assembly GCA_013398225.1. Taxonomy (NCBI): domain Eukaryota; kingdom Metazoa; phylum Chordata; class Aves; order Caprimulgiformes; family Steatornithidae; genus Steatornis; species Steatornis caripensis. Next base: position 181,726 of record VZSC01000250.1, on the reverse strand, counting down.
CATCATCTCTTAGTCCTACAGCATAGAAGAAACACAAAGTATATTTCCATATTTTCCTACATGCGTAATGGTCATCAGTCCATAGAGGACTTCACTCACTCTTGGTTGCAGGGAACGCTATTTCAGCAACCAAGGTTTACTGGTTTACAGGATAAGATTATCTTGGTGGGCTTCACTTAACAGCCAGTGCTAACAGGCTGGGCCTGGGTACGGAAGGCACGGACACCCAGAAAGGTGCTTTGGCCCCTGAGGATTGCAGCCCAGCTCCATTGCTACATTTATGACCAAAGAGAGACCGTACATAAATCATTTTATAAATAATAGGAAAAAGCTGCAAGCAGAGGCATCTTAAGAAAACTGGAAATTCGCAATATAATGATGACAACGCACTTCTGACCACAATCAGCCCAGATTTTGTGGTTTACAAGATAAGCGACAAAGCTCATCTATTTCCTCATATTTTAAGGCTATGGATTTGTATATCCTAATTGGATTTACTGTGAGATTTGTGCACATGAATAAAAACTGCCACATTTATTTTTGTTTTTTGTAATAGATTGATTTCCCTACAGAGGACGTGCTATTTTTGAAGCTCAAAGTGAAAGACAACAGATAAAAACATCAAAAAAAAGTATAATACCTATCACAACAGCGCAACTTCATAATTGGTTGGTAAACGTGTCCTGCAGGCTGTATTATCTTATATTTTGTTCCCAGAAATTCTCTGTACTGGGTCGTCCAGAATACTCACAAAACAATTTTACTCTTTGAAATTACATTTAAAGTGAGTGCCAAAGCAATTAACAGAAACCAACAAAGCTTAACATAACTTATTGAAGTAAGTCTTGAACAAGTTATTTGGGCAGAACCTAGTTTTTGTAGTTGTTTTGCTTATTTGAATGCCAATGCCTACAAAATACAAAACTAGACCAGCAAGACTTGAGCTAAGCACAGCATGCAAAGTCAAAAACTTGTAAGAGCTTCTGGTATCTTCTAATCAAAGGACTACCATTTTGGTTGCTCCGAAATAAGCTTTGCACCTTAGTGATGTTGTAAAGCCACCCCCCAAACAGGTTAAACAAGATATTGTGCTGTCCAATAACACAATTCAGAAATGCAGATGCCAATGCTGAAACGAGAACACCATGTTGGTCCCAAGCAAGCAAGCCCAAAACCTGAACAGGTAAAGGATGGAAATATAACTACTAGTCACACAGACACAAAGTCTGTTTGTACTTTTGTTATTAAAAGGTCTCATCGGTGCTTCACCACCAGGCAAAAGCAGGCTACTCATTAAAACTGCTTTAAATTCTCACAATTTATCACAAAAGGCTCACACATTCCTGTATGACTGATGACCACGGACAGCTCTTCTCTTAAAGGACATTAGGATGTTTTGCAAAGGCGGAGGACAAAACAAAGCGTGCAGTTCCAATAAATACTGCGGAAACACAAGAAAACACCTGCAGCGCATCCATGGCACACCTTGAAATAGTATCTACAGAGAGAAATGAGTTACTAAGACTGGCCTACCGCTTTCCAGAAGCACATCTGTCACAGAGAGAACAGAACGGGCTGTCCCTAAACATGCACCACACACCAATGGTCACAACACATACTACGACAGACCCCGAGAGGCTCACTCTGAGGAGACAGCATGCTTCTCTTGGTGATCTTTACAGCCATGATGTAGAGAACGTCACTATTCATAGCACCTACACTACGGTGACAGCTAAGGTCCCATGATAAAGGAAGGAACAAAGTCGTACCATACCTGTCAACCAGCTGGTTATGAATAATATCAAAGTGCATTGTCAAGCAAGGTGCTGCACATGTAACTGTACAGTAACTCGTACCAGGTGATCTGACTTCCAGTCACATGCTTTGCTTTCAAAAGCTTAACTCTGCGCAGATCACAGGGTCCTGTGCAAGCTCCCAGTTCCCAGCAGTAGAAGGGACATGGAACTCTTTTCCAGAGGTACAGTATCAATAAGATCAGTCCCAGACTTTGCACAGTTCCCACCTATTTTAAACCATTTCCTCCTACATGAACTCATTTTTAAAATCAGGACAACAGTGTAAGGCTTTGCAATCACTTTATAAAGTATCTAATTTGCTCAACACATTCTGTGACATGCGTATGAGCATCTATGTGAGGAGAGATGCAGGCACTCTTTGTAAAGAGAGGTTCTACCTTCACAGCTTCTCTCTGAAACCAAAGGTGTGGAATTCCACGGCCTGCTGAGCAGCCAGAGGCTGCTCTCTGGCACCTGTACTCTCCATACCTATACGCCAGATGAGGCTGTGGAGATGACCTGTAATGGTTGTCCATAACACCATTTCATTTGCTTACAGCTCTATCAAGTACTAGAAGTTGAAATTTCCTATGCCATTTATCTGGATAGGTTAGTAGTCCCTCAAATTTGTCAAGTATGCTTGCTCCTCCTCAAATTCCTTTCTTCAACAGAAAAAAGAAAAAAACCATCTCATGTCTGTGTCATTAAGACGTTGGATCCTCACAACTTTTCCACCAATTCAAAAAACCCAAACACTGATACCTGTTCAAAACAGCCTGCAGGAGTTTAAACATGCAATTACTATGACTTAGTTCATTCAACATAACTAGCTACTCCACACTAACTTGTTCTTCTATGTTAATCCTCAACCAAGACCCAACTGGTTAACCAAAGTTACCCCTCCTTAAAGAAACATTTACATTTCTATAGAAAGGTAAGCATTTACAGCTGGAGTAGCTAATTTGACTGGAATGCAGTTCAGCAAGATCAGTTTTGAAGTCTGGCTGGCTGACTACAGCTGCAGCGTCTTATTCCTCCAGACCTGAAGATGGAATTTCACATCACGCAGCAACTCTGGAAAGCCACTGCTTTGCTGACACCATCCTACTACCTTCACACATCCTGGGGTTTTCGGTCTTAACGCCCATGTTCTAGCTCCGAGAGACGTATACAAAACACTAGGTCATGTTCATTACACAGACATTGACTCTACTTGTGAGATCAAAGAGCATTTAAGTAAAACCAAGTATGGAAAGGGTAAGCAGTCATGAAAATAAATACAGCCATTCACCAGCATTAGCAGGTAGGGTGTCAGAAGTTCAATACCCTGGAAGCAGAGTGCCTCCAAAGAATTAATGAACCAGCACAGTCAACAGCTTTTTCACATGCCTAGCAAGGTTTTGCTGGATGTGCACTTCCACAGCAAATTTTAAAACAAATTATGTTTATTAACTTGAAAGTAGAATACTTGCAAGCAAGAGGAAAGGAAAAAAAAAAGGAAGAAAGAAAGTCAAGAGAGGCTTTCCCCACAAAAAAAAAAAAAGGAAACTTTCTGTCAAGTCTTAGGTGATAAAAATACTGCACAAGGATTGCCACGGGGGGAGGAAGAGAAGAGGCAAAACTCATGAACTCTGAAAAGAGACTCAATTTTCAGGTTTGTGCTTTTCTTGAATGGGTCAAAAGGGCAAAAGCTCAATTTAATAGCAATAGTATGGACAGAATTTAAAATTAGCTTGATACAAAGGAAAACTCATCCCATGCCCCATTTAATCCATCTAACAGCATATGTTAATAAAAAGCAGTATTTTCATTAGTCTGATATCCTGGGACCTGGATGCACCTTCTGTCCAGAAAGAAATGCCAAAAGAGCCAGCAGAACATCAAATATACACACCCTTCACACTGACACTAAAAAGAATACATGAAATAAAAGGAGAACAAAAAAGCCGAACAGCCCTACAACATGACTGGTGGAATAAGAACAAACCCCACCTTCTCTTGGGTTGCCAGCTGAAATAAAACATAGCTGTAGTACTTCAAGGGACAGAAATAAATAGCTTGAACTAGAAGATAAATATTCATGTGTTTTTCTTCATACACATCTCCTGAAAGCATCCAACTGCAGTATTTCATCTCTGAATGAAAGCTTCAGCAAGGATGAATCTTAAGTGATTCATGAAATTAGGTTACCAACAAGACCAGATTTAAAGCATCTATAAAAATTAGCCAAGAAGTCAATTTAATTGGCAATTTAGATACCTGCTGTAATTATTATGCACTTAAAATCTCTTCAACCAGTGAACAGCTACACAGATGGCAGAATCCAAAAGAGGATTTTATTTACTGAGTTAGATCTGTTTCTTACTCCAAAGTTTGAATGTAATAGCATCTTCCATCAAGACATCTTGGCAAGATGAAACTCACTGCTCATCCACACTAAGAGAAGAGCAACCTCTCCAGTCAAAGGGGATCAGCTGAGGGCCTGGCCCACTGTCACTTTTTCATTTCTTTGAAGATTGCAGCTATGCCTATTACAGGCCTCAACGTAGCTGGGAGTTATTAAATGCACTGGGGACAGCTGAGGACCTGCTGGGATGGAGTTAATTCCCTTCCTAGCAGCCCGTGTGGTGCTATGCTTTGGATTTGTGACCAAAGCAGTGCCAATAACACACCCATGTTTTATTGCCAAAGAGTACTTACACAGCATCAAGGCTTTCTCCCTTTCTCACTCCGCGTCCACAGCGAGCAGGCTGGGGGTGCACAGGAGGCTGGGAGGCAACGCAGGTGGGACAGCTGACCCGAACTGACCCAAGGGATGCTCCCTACCACATACTGCCACGCTCAGCAATAAAACTGGAGGGGAGTTTTGCTGGTGTTGCTGTTGCTTGGGGACTGGCTGGATATGGGTCAGCTGATAGCAAGCAATTACTTTTGCATCTCTTGTTTTTCCTTATTTCTATTTGGCTTTCTCCCCTGCCTTTACTTATTAAAGTGTCTTTTTGTCTCTACCTCCAAGTTTTCTCGCTCTTGCCCTTTCGCTTGTTTCCCACACCCCATGGGGTGGGAGCCACGCAGGGCTCAGCTGCCTGCCAGGGTGAACCCGTGACAGAACCAAAGCATCCTAAGCTGATAGTTAGCTGAACTTATTTCTAAAGCACTTGAAACAATGGTGGCAGCAAACCGAACATCTGAAAATTTAGGTTTGAACACATGAGCCAAAGAGATTTATGGGAGAGAGAATCATGTTCCATCCTCTCAGAAGTACCGATTCTTGGTGATACTTCACAAGAATTAGAGCCAACTGAAATGCTAGAAGTCTGGTTTGCAACTGAGTTCAGGCTACAAAATTGGTTTCTGCATCAGAACAAACCACCATAATTGTGCCCCGCACTGAGTACTGCCCCCAGCACAAAGCTACAGTGCTGCTATCAGAAGCATTATTTATTGAACATCCAAATTTTAAAGACAAAATTGGACAGAAAAATACCCTAGCAGTACAGTGCTCAGCTGCCTACAGAACTGACAGCTATCCCCACTTTCACTTCAGCCTAGAATTCTGTTCTATGGCTAAGGACACTGGCTCACAGAACTTCTACCAAACCTAACTAACTAACTAACAAAGATCAAGGAAACTTGATTCCAGTAGATTAAAATTTTATGATGCAAAACATTTCACTGAAATTCCCACAGAATTCTGTAAACATTCTTTTTATTTTAAACACTACATCAATATTTGGGACACTTTTCCACCTGACAGCATCTAGTACTGCATTCTTTGGACTTTGTAGCCTTCCCTTGGGAACTATTTCATCATCCACAATTATAAAAGATCACAAAATTCTGGTTTACATACCTTCCCGACCCACAATGCTAAGCTTGATCATGACTGCTACGCCAGCTCACTTCTAGCCACACTGTTACAAAAATTAACAATTCGATACTATCTTCTAAAACCAGTTACTTCTTACTAGTTTCCTGAAACATATGTTTTATCTTATTTGTAAGAGAGACAGTGTGGGAAGCAATCAATAACTCCCAGCACAGTGGCTTTGGACACAAGTGTCAATTGATATATAATTAATCATGTATGAACACTTCTCTTTGAACCAAAACTCACTTTGAAGCTAAAATTAAATATGCTTGAGTATTTCTCATCATAACACAACCACCCCTACAAATAGGTCACTGAAGTTTAAGAACGTGAAAACAATCACAGCGTATAACATCTCTGAAGAAAACCCACAGAACACTAAGAATAGTTACAGGTTTAGTTTATAGATCTCCCTACTAAAGGGTACTTTTTAAGCTTTGTTCTATGGACCCATTCTCTCCGGACAGGTGTAGTTTTACATTTATTCTGTACAAGGTATCTCACAAATCATTTTCATGGAGACTCTTAAACAACTATGATAGCAATCATATTGCAAATAAAGCAGGGTGACAGCAGCTGACAAAGTGCAAAGTGTACGAAACCGTATTTTTATGCCTACCGACAATTCCTCACAGACTGAAATTCTGCAGCACGAGCTCGTGCACACAGCTAGCAGACTATTTGCTGAACAGTTTTAAGATGATACCACAAATTTGCAAAAGCTTTAGAAAGTCAAGAGTTTCTGCTATGGTTGAATTCCCTTTAAAGCTACATTTATAGTAGACACTTACGATGTCTTACTAGGTCTTACTATGTTTGCTGTGTCAAGAGATTAAAAAAAAAACCAAAACAAACATAAACTTTGACTTCTCAAGACTGGACAAGTATATCTAGATTTCAGCTTTAATAAAGAATCCATCTAGCTATCTGCTCGGTAACACTAACCCATTCGGACACAGTTGCACAGCACTTAGAACTAAGTTTAAGACAAAATAAGGCCATGTAAGTAAAGTCATTTGCATCTTTAAATACAGACAGCATTTTTCTTTCACTATTAAACAACTGTTCAACAGTTTCACTGATGTTGTGCAAAAACTAGAAAGAACACATGCACGGGGGAGAAGTTCTGTTCTTCTAACAAAGCTCTCATTTCATCCAGTAAATGAATGTGCTGCTAAATGGACCGTTATAAATAGGCGGTGAGCTAACTTCTCCGTAGCCTTAACGCATACAAGTTTTATAATTGAGAGTTATTAAAAGGATTCTCGTTCTCACTTGATCGCACTGACACACTGTGGGGAACAGAGTCTACATCGGCCTCTGCCACCTCAGTGGCTGGAGCTGGCTAGGTCTGAAGCGAGTGACCTTAACCACAGACACCTCGGAATTCAAATGCCATCTTCAAGCTTTCCATATCATCATTACTTTTGAACTATCACTACAACCAAAACCCAATGTGTTACATTAACAGATTCTTTTGGGAGCCCTAAAAAAACCCGACTTGGAAGAGTAAAAATAATGAGAGTAAAAATACAATGAAGTTGTCCACGAAAATACAGTACTTGACACATATCGTAAGCATGCACACTTCTCTAATACCCCAAAGGTTCACAGCACCCCAACAGCCACAACCGTTATCTCATCTAAAACTCTGAACAGCACAGTTCTGAACTGAAAGAACTGAACTCAAACAGGAATGCCACAGATCAAGGTTTCCATTCAGTCAAGCACAGACGTTACGTGTCCAACAGAGCAATATACAGTTTGAGTTTTGGACTGTAAAACCAAGAGGGACAAGTTTAAAAGGTCCAGATGTGTTTCTGCAGCTGCAGGCACAATATACCTTTTGTGCACACTCCCACCAGATCCATAAACAATCACAGGAAGACAAGCCTATCCAGCCTCCTGCATTTTCTGAATGGAGGGCTGCTGTCATTTACTACAAATCTACGTCATTAATGATGTGCATAATAAAACATACTGAAATAATCTAAAGGATCTGCCCAGACTAGCAAATGAATTTCCAATTGTAACAGAATTTTTAAAACTTTTAAAAAATCAAGTTTAAGTAAGCGTAGTCTATTCTTGTAACTTACTGATCCTGAAAATTAAGACATTATCTTTGTGCACTGAATCAACAACAAATTTTTGAAGAGTATAACTGACAAGAATGGTAAGCCACATTTGACACATTCTAATTGCTTACTGCTCTCACGCAACTCGCTATTATAAGCCTTTAAGAATACAAAGTTAATAATTACATCGTCATACATTCTTCTGCATAGTAATTATTAAGAATTCAAGGACTGAGAGAATGTATACTTTAACTCCAAGCTCTATAGCGGTCTGTTACATAAAATAATAAAAGCCATAAAAGAATCAATATAAAGCATAGCCTATATTTTTTTGCAACGGGAAACATACCAAAGTCCCATATCTTCCAAAGCGGCAGACACAGGGTGACCAACTTTTTCATTGCTCTCACTTTCCAATTTATGCAGCTAGGTGAAAATGCCCCTGTGATCAGTTATATATTCAAACTCAGCAAAAACATCGCAATGTTGAGTATTCCATATTTAATGCATATTCTTTGCATGCCTGATTTGGTGCATTTCTTCCGAAAAAATGTAAGAGAACCAAACATTTTAGCTATTTCACAGAGAACAGACTAACTACTAAGCATTTTAAAACATCCTACTAGCATTAAATACAGACATTTCTTATCAGGTATCTTCATGATTCAAGTGACAAAACTGACACTGAGTGAAGGACTAGAAAAAATGCCAACCTGTAAACGGAAGTTTATCAAGTAGCATGATGTAATGTTGCATTGTTCAAGGACAAGTTACTTCAAATACCAAAGTGAATTAATTATCTGCTTAAAAATTCAGCATACTTGCACGTGAGTCTTGCTTTCAAACAACAACAACAAAAAAAATCAGCTGACTGGCACTACAAACAGTGATCTAAGAATATAGCCTTATCAAAGTGAAAAGCCCGATTGGCATGTTTTCCAGCCAACACTAAAATAACAGAAAGCTAAGCTTTCCACCATTGTTTTAGGTCAGCATGTGTGAAGTTCACACAGCAGAATTCACAAGAAAGCCTGAAAGAAATACCAGTTTCAGTCACAAGACCTGTCAGCTTAAGCAAGTACGTATCGTAGAAACCAGCAGCAGTATTAAAATTGATTTAAGAAACCACTGAACAGTGACAATTACCCTCCGTGATCAGCTACCAAATCAAGGGCATTTGCATAGATGTTAGGAAACAGCTATGTGCACCGCGCTGTCTTTCAGTATTGCATCAACTGAACCCTTTAACCTATCTAGTCTTCAACTACTTGCAGGCACAGTTTGTTGTCTCATCATCATTTGCTATCTTAAACTTTTGCCTTCTGTTTATAAGGTTACATCAGTATGGCTGAAGAGCTAGTTTTGGAGAAAACGGCATATATATCCCTGGACAGCAGATATCTCGGTGTTTCCTTTCGAGCTACTCCCAGAAGTTACAAGTTCATTATAAGGCGCTGTTGGTTCAGGAAAGCAACATTAAGAATCACCCCTAATCTTATCCTAGATTGCCCTCAACTTTCTGCCACGTGGTCAAACGTTTCTATGACTTCACAACTATTTTAAGAAAAGCTATGTTTACAGTAACTGAAAACCCAGGGGTTTACTTGAGGGAAAAATCACTGCTTGGAATTTCTTGCTTCCATGCTAGTTTAGCCAGTTCTCCTACTTCCATCCCACAGTGCAGTGCTTAATGTTTGGAAGTTACCCAAGCCACTGCTTCCAGAAATTGCCCTGTGGTTTTAGAAGTCTCAGAGCATACTGGTATAAAGTTTGTTAAGATGATGTATACATGGTTGCCCCTAGATTCCTACGTGAACGTGGACTTCGGAAGGTTAAGTTGGAATGAAACAAATTTATTTTTTCTCATATGCATAAGCCTTAAATAAGAGAGCACTACGAGACGAGCTGTACAGTAACACTAATCTACACCGCAGACACTAATCTACACCGCAGATCCGCGTCTGCTTTTTACTTTTCCTTTTCGAAATCTTAAATGACGGCTATGTATTTTAATTGAAAAAATTCACAGCAAATGAAAGAAGTAGCTGCTTCCATTGAGCATGCTTTGGCAGATACTTCTGAGGGGAAACACAAGGCCATGGCAGACATAAAAAACAGAAGGCGATTTCGAACCCACATCTGAAGTTCTGGCCTGCGAGTGCTGCAGAGTAACAAACTGCTTCCAAAAGGAGTCCTGAATCCAAATGTACAGACAGCACAAACATGATTAATATCCAAATTAAATAAATGGCAACATAATTTATACCTTTGTTACCATGTAGAAGTTCTGGTGGCATGTTATTTTTTTTAAAAAGCCTTTTTTCCTGCTATTTTTTTCCCCCATCTTGCTTGTCTCCCTTTCAGGAGCTCTGTAAGAGAAACACTGAGTAGGTAACTGAAGAAACAAAAAACCCAACTCAAATAAACCCTAACCGCTCGCGGTGCTTCAGCTGTGGCCCCAAAGGCCCCTTGAGGCTCCCGCACCGTGCTGAGGCTGAGCTCAACGCATTCATCTTGGGAACTGGGCGTCGTAGTCTCCTTTGCTCGACTACCCAGCTCCAAAGCCAGTCAGGAGGGGGAAAAAAATAAATAATAAAATTAGGAGAATCCCTGCACTAGGGCTGCCAGGGCCGCGCGGACCCGCAGCCCCCGCTGCCCCCCCGTCCCCGGAGCAGAGCCCCACGGCCCTGCCGCCCGGCCCGCCGCCCCCGCCGGCGCACGGAACGGGGACAGCGTTTCGACCCAGCACGCTACCGACTCCGCCGCCCCGGCCTACGACTCGCAGCGCCCCGAGAAAACAACGGAGCGGGTCGAGGATCCCGCGTCCGCCGGGGAAAGGGAGCGCAGCGCCGGCGGGGCCGCGGTCCCCCGGCCCCAGGGGCCGCCCNAACCGCGCTCCCGCGACGGGCCCGCCGCAGCACCCCCCCGCCCGGCGCCGCTGACACCGAGGCGGAAGTGCGGCCCTCGCAGCGGCGGAGTGACGCGCCGCTCCACCAACCGTAGAGCGTGGCCTCGCCCCGCCGTCGCCGAAGCGACGAACCAGCTTCCCCGCGCCCCCACGGGGAGGCGGGGCGAATGGTAATCAGATGCAGAACCTCACAGCCCCGGGCCGCACCACCCCCGCTGGGGAGGCTGCCGGCCAATGGGGCGTCGGAGGGGCGGGCCTATGCAGATGAGGCGGCACGGGGACCCAGCGCTGCGCCGGGCGGCCTCACCTGGCGCCGTTCGGCGACGCGAACGCGCAACGGTGGGGCCGAGCCGCCGTGGCGTCCCGGGACTGTTTTGTCGCTCCGCACCTGTCCTGCCGTGGGGGTGTCACAGGCCGGTCCCCCCTGGGCCGCGCATGTCCCGGTGTGGCCTCCGGGGTCACCGGGGGGGCTCGGCCGTGCCGTGCCTTCTGTGTCCCGTATGAATTTAACCGGTTTCGTGGGTTTTCTCACATCCCACCCCGCTGCGAGGCCCGGTCCCTCATCCCGGTGGGGTCCCGCGTCCTCCGTGCCCTGCCAGGGTGTTCTGAGTCCCCCCGTACGCCTGTCCCGCAAGCGGCTGCTGCTCCGAGCCGGTTAACGGGCACCTGGAAATGGTGAATTTTCCCAGAGAAATGGTCAACAAAAGCGCGGGCTGGTAGCTGACGGCTTGCAGTCGTCCCCCACCGGGAGGGAAGCTGGCGGGTGGCTTTAGTTCTGCCACCCCGGGCTCGCCCTTGTTCGTACGTGACAGGTAACTGGAGGCGAGTTTGTAACAGCCCGCTTCGGAGGAATTGCAGGCATGGTGAAGCCGTTGGGACGGTTCGTAGGTGTTGACGCGAGTATCAGAGCTGTGAGGTGGGAGTTCGAAATTAATTTGGCTCCTGACATTTCTCTCGGATGACACCTGTTCTGCTCTTTCTATTTACCTTCTCACTTCTGAGTCTGCAAGGTGGTTAACTTCACATGCGCTTAGGCTTCTTCCATGGTCAAAGGTTTGAAACTCTTTTCCATCAAAATGCCTCCCTCCCTCCCTTATCATAGAATCATAGAATCATAGAATCACAGGATGGTAGGGGTTGGAAGGGACCTCTAGAGATCATCTAGTCCAACCCCCCTGCTAAAGCAGGTTAGCCTAGAGCAGGTTGCACAGGAATGCATCCAGGCGGGTTTTGAATATCTCCAGAGAAGGAGACTCCACAACCTCTCTGGGCAGCCTGTCCCAGTGCTCTGTCACCCTCACAGTAAAGAAGTTCCTCCTCATGTTCAGGTGGAACTTCCCGTGTTCCAGTTTGTGCCCATTGCCCCTTGTCCTGATTCTTACCTGCAAGGTAAGAATCAAATGAAACCTCATTGGACCTGGCAACCACGACTGTAAAAGGAAAAAATAATTTAAAAAAAAAGATTGCAAAGCATGCACAGAGCGAGCCGCTTCAGGAGATCAGCCATGGAGATTACAAGCATCCGTCCTGAGGAGCTAGAAACCCATCAGTCTGGATAAAGTACGTCTCGTACCACTTAAGGCAAAATGACCCATTGATACAATCACTGAGGGAGACCTTGTTGTCCTAGGAAATCGAACGGGATGTCAGGGAGGGTCCAGCACAGGAGTGAACAAAAACCACTCAGGCATGACGAGCTGGAGCGTGTGTAAGGAACACTAGGGACTGAAGCAGGGGGATGAGGCATGGAAATATATACCCTCAAAAAGATCTTCTCCTACCGCTGATATGCTTCTCAATGCAAAGCAAATATAGGAATTAGCATATTAATTCTGTAGCACGGAACTTGTTCATCAGAGGTGGATACAAATGGCTTTTCCTGCTGCAAGGGGGAAATCATTGCTGCGCCAGACCTCAGCAACCAGAGCAACTCAGCTGTGCGGGGGTGGGAGAGAGGGCAGCCACGCTGGGCAGGAGCAGACCTGTCCCAGTGGGCTGGCTGCATCTCCAGGGGATAACCCAGGTTCGGGCCACAGGTTCGGGCTCCTGGTGCAGACCAGGGGCCTTCAAACCTCTGACGTAGCACCAAGAACGGTTATCTGCTGTAGGCACCTTGCGAGGAAGGGTGGTGGTCAGAGGGACGAATGGTGGCAGAGACCCACAGCGTGACGGGGCTTATTCCTCCACCTGCACTTGTGTAAAGTATGTTTTCAGAGGTGCAGCAGCAAAAATACAAATGACTCCTTTGCTGCATGGCTCCCTCCTGCTGTCCCCAAATACTTTACCTGACACACTGTTGATTCTGGAGTATTACTCACCCCTAAATGAGCTGACAGCTCCTGGCCATCAGCCACATGCTGACAATATAGGAGACACAAATTAACCGTGACAATGCTCCTTGCTCGGGCACAAATGAAAGGTTTTAAATGAGATCTCCACCGAGAATTTCTCAGCGCCCGGGGACTGAGGAGTGCTTTGGGTTGGGCACAGCTGGCTCTGAGGATGTCTGTCGGGCTCTCTGGATCCAGGCTGGCTGTACCCATGTGTTGTTTCACCTCTGCATTCACCCAGGCAAAGTTACAAGGCTGGTGTTGTTGAACTCATCTTTAAGGAATACAAATCTGTGGAAGTAGAGGATAATTTTGTATCATTCCAAATCGGTTTTTAACGTTTTCCTGATTTGCCCACAAAAGTGATTGGTTTTTTCCAGTAATCTCTGATTCAGCAGCCCACTTCTGGATTGCTCAGCATTGTAGGCTCAACATTAAGCACAGAAATATTTTTACTACAGCTTTTAAGCAAAGGCCCACAAAAAAAGGTAAGCATGAATTTAAATTATTTTCTGACTGAACAGGCCTTTGTCATGACTAAGCAGCTGATCTGGAAGAGTTCTCAAAACAATCATGGAAAGAGAAATCCACTGATTAGATGACCAAGGAATACTGAATTTGTGTAGCTTTTTCAGGTCTTAATTGAAGGCATGCGCATTCTGAGCCTGCCACAAAAATCATTCTCCCAGGCATTTCGCGGGCATTTGAGCTAAACGCCCGTGCTTAGCAAAAACAAGGCTAATTGACAATTTCTTCCATTGCTAAACGTTCAAGGGCTACTCTCTAACAATCTAAAATCACAAAAGCCCAAAACTGGACAGGGAAAAGAATCTAACTCTGTATTTGTCCACCTGCTGTGTTGGCAATGAAAGTAGAGAGCAGTTGCCTTTTAAAGGAGATGGCATGGAAAGTTTTGCCTTGCTGGCCAAAGTTTTGCAACATTAAAAGTAATTGAAACAGGCTTTTACAGTGGAAAGCATTGAGCAACTGTCTCAGGCATAGGTGTAACCATCAGCTCCACCTGTAATAAATCCAGCTGTTCCCCTCCTGCGGACCAACGCAATCCGCTTAAAGAACTGATCCAAGCAAACCTTGTCACTGCGGCAGATTTACAAAACCTAAATCGCAACAGAATAAGGAAGGGCAAAATGGAAAAACAAAACACATTGACCCTGCGATCTAGAGATAATGCAAGGAAATGTGGCACATTACAGCAAAAATACTGATCGTCGGTCACCAGTTGTATGTAGGCAGAGACAAAGGCCTCCTCTCTCCTCCTCCGAATAAGCCGGTGGCCAAAGGCAGCCACTTCAGCCCAGACATGTGTGGGCAAGTGCTCACTTTCACTACGGGAAGCTCTTTTCAGACAACGACTCTTTGCCAGGTTGCTTCAAAACCAAACCCATTCATTTAGCGAGTGCTCCAGCATCTTCTGCTTGCTGTCGCTTTGGTCTCTCCTCCATGCTGTGCCTGTCTGCAGTGCAGCACACCGCACCTCCATAGCGTTTCAAAGACACAGCGTTGTCCTTACAGATCTTGGAAACACTCCCGCTGCTGTTTACCGACACCTTTACCTCAGAGGAGTACGGGGCTTGTCCACACTTGAAAGCTAATTTGGATTAAGGGAAGGTGTGAATTAAAAGCAGAGTAGGAATCCCAAAATATCTCTGGGCAGATGAGCCTCAAGTTATCAAAACAATTAATTAAACGCACTCACTAATTGCAAAATCCATGCAGAAGGGAAATAAGTGTGCTCAATAAGGAAGAAGGTTGTGCATCCCGGCACCAGCAGGGACGGGGCAGGCTTGGGTTTACCCTCAGCCATCATGTGAGACGTGGAAGCTGGACATGGGGAAGGAGCAAACCTCGTAAGAGGATGAGCAGGACTGCCGCCAGCAGCACAGCCCACGTCTGGTTATTGCCTGTCGGGTGGTACTGGCTGTCGGGGCAGGAGCTCGCCAGCCCACAGCACGTACCAGCCTGGACGACCGCGCTGTGTCCAGGTGGAGACGGTGGTTTTCACATCCTGTTTCTCTGCAGTTTTCTTGTTAAATATTAATTCTGATTATTGTAAAACGGCACACCCCTGTCACACCGTGCCGGAGGCTGTGCAAACATGGAATAGAAAGAAACTTGCTGCTTTAAAGAGCTTGCAGTGGCAGGCTCTCCCTCTTCCCAAGTGAAAGGAGGTTGCATCGAGATACACGTAAACCAGACACCACTTTGCAAAACGTGAAACATCCCATTCTTCCACAATCTGAATAATAAAGATTTCCTCCTATAGCCTGTCCCGTCTCACAAGATAGGTGTTATGAATTCTATGGATGATGATAACGTATTTTGAGTTGCTGGCACTAAAAAAAGGACAATATTGTGAAGGAGCTAGTGTGACTTAAATTTATTTAATATAAAAAAGACATTAAAAAAGCAGACATTGGTAACACTGATAAGGCTTTAGTGAAAATCATGGTAATGCTGAAACGACATGAATTTTAACCAGAGTCTTGAAGAAAAACAATTCAAGAGAAAAAGGAATCCATAAATAATGAGGAACATGGCAAAAGCTGAATACGTAGAAGTAGCCAGACTGTTAAAAGGCTGAATAAGCGTGTTCTTTGTAATGGTATGGAAAGGAAAAGGTGCAAGAGCCTGTATCCTCCATTTCAGTGATAATTTCCATGGGAGCTACACCAGTTCAGCTGAGGGCAGCTCACTTCTCTTCAATATATAATAAAGTTTTGAAAACCTCTGTGGTCCGAGTTTTGAAAGTTTAAAAGACAAATGCTGAGCGTACAAGAGGCTTTCCACAGTAAGCCAGAAAGCTTCTTAAGAAACATGCGTTCTTACAAAGTCTAGATGTTACTCTCTGCTGAATCCTGAATTCTTCTGATTCCAGATAGGACTTCTGGCGCTGGAAAATCCCGCTCCTGCAGCTTAGTAGAGATGAGCAGGAGGTTGTACTCGGGATAAAAATAGTTGACCAAAACTAGATCACTTCCATATCCCATCTCACCTTCCCTGGGATGAAAGTCTGTGGTTTTCTTGCATGTCCACAGCAGGGAAAATGGGGACGGATCAGCTTGGACTCACGGCTTCAACCCCCACACACACTTGTACAGGGGTTGGGAAGAACTGTAGAGGGGTAGCAGAGCCCCGTGGAGCCCAACTTTTAGAAACTCGCTCCCACTGGGTACCCACGAGCTTCAGCTGTCTCTGTTTCAGGAGCAGATCTATTTTTCCAGTGCCCATGGGCCATCACGCCGCCACCAGCTGATCTGCCAACGATTGGTGATGCTTTATACCCTAATAGAGGTTTATTTGTCAAACTTTGCCACAAGACCGTCTTATTTAGAGTTAATTAGAATGTCTGGTTTTAGCTACGTGTACAGGAGCATGGCAAGTTACCCTTGTACTCTTTGGATCAAATTTATGTCTATGGATGGCAGTACTTTGATTAATTCAATGGCTTGCATGGTGCTTTCTTTCTGGAAATTGAAGTCAATAGAAGCTAATTATACTTATTGATGCAGGATCAGAATTGATGTGCGAGTAAAATTTAACCTGCCTGAGTGCTTCCTTGGTAACTCCTCTGTCTCCAGGATATCAGGCTTCACGAGCAGCTGAGCAGGATGGGTGCACGTGAGGCAGGGCGCAGGGACGCCCCTCACAGCCCACAGCACGAGGGAGGTTTTCCTTTGGATCTTCCCCATGCTAAGTCAGAAACAGATTTCTACTGTAGTTTCAGGTAATATGGAGGTGTTGCTGATGTCGGGTAAATTAATTTTGTTATTTAGTGAATTAGACACTATTAATTCAGTAGCACAGTGTTTCCCCAAGTCAGCACCAGTTCCCTCTCCACGTTGCTGGCTTTGTGGATGAACAGACAGCAGAGGAGTGTTTCCTGTTGTGTTCACGTGTATTTTTCGAGTGTTCCTGATGACACATCTACACTGTGCCCCGCAGCACAGGGACGAGCCACCAGGGCTGGCAGAGGTCACAGCACGAGGTCTCACACGTGGGGTACCACCTCCTCACGATGCAGCACCGAGCTCAGGCACCTACCGACCCTGGGAATGGGCTCAGGCCAGTTCAGCCCTGCAGTTTTGTAAAATGTCCCTGGATTTTAACCCTACCACTTGTCGTTGCAAGCAACACCTGCAAAAAGGAAAAAAAAAAAAAACCAAACACACCAAAACCCCATTGGGTATAGCGGAATGTAAGCTTTTTTTACTGATACACTATAGACTGTTCCAGATCAATTCAGCGTGTAGTTTTCTTCAGCTTTGTAAAATTAGCACCTTTGATCCAGCAAATACTTATATGTACATATTACTTGCTGGGACAGTCTCCTGTACTGAATGTAACACGGTCTTGTTCGCTGGTCCCTACGCAACCGCTAGAACAGACTAATTAGTAACTATGAATTCACGCACATCCATCAAGATAAGATCCAGATTCATTTTATATTGCCTCAGTATCTTCTGTGCTTGAAAGCTAGCATCTAAACTTGCCCAAAACAAACGATACTAATTTACAGGTTGGTTTTAAAAATAAGTATAAAAAAGGGTCTCATCGTGACTTTCCACGAGAAGAAAATAAAATAATGAAATAAATAGGATATTTGAGCACGAACAACAACAAAAAAATCAGATCCTGTCCCAGATCCTGTCCCAGCTGGAGTTGGGAAGTTTGGCTCTGGATCTGAAGTCTGCTGTACAAGCAAACCCCCACAGGCAGACAAACTAATGTGCCTCAGCTTCTGTGTCAGCTACAGCTGACTCTATTTACTTTGAGCCCAGAGGAGGAACTGGGAGCAGAAGGAAAAGGAAAAAAAAGGCTTCATTGATATTCACAATGATGTCTTACATGTCCAGCATTATTTTTGTCCAAGGGAGCTCTTTCAGAAGATGGGACAAAGCAAGTGATTAGGTGGAAGAATGGCCATCAGGAGTGAAGGAAGGACCCTGTTGTGGAGGAAGGGGCTGTATTTGTCTGTCTATTAAAGTACCGTGAATCGTTTTGGTTACTGTGTGTATATTTGGTAACAGAAAAGTAAGCTGGACTCAGCATGGGCACTGTGGAAAAACCAGGTTTGTTACCTGCTAAGTGCCACATCAGAAGTCTCTAATGACGAAGGCAGATTGGTTGAAATTGCAGCTGGCAAGTAGCAGTTTCCCTCACCCTGATGGTGAAAGGATAAAATCCTTCCTTGTCCTCCTTTCCACGCAAAAGAAACGATGTCCTGAAGGCAGAGCACAGCCTGCTCCAGCCCAGGGAGCTGTGCTGAGAATAGGTGTTCACCATGGGTGAAAATCCAACCGCTGAGCTTTGGAAGGAGAGGAATCACCCCTGGGTGTCTGCCTGGCGGGGCCGGCGGTGGCATTTCCCAAGCACCGAGCACAAGCACCCACATCCCCAGCCCCACGGCTGCGGGCGGACAGGCAGGCAGGAAGGAGCCCTGCCAGCTGGCTGCCTGCTAAGGGTTTCCAGCAGGGAGAAAGCGCTCTGCCCACATCGCTGCCCAGGGCCCCTTTCACATTTCTATTTATTCCTCATCATCAGGGCAGAGGACCTGCCTGGGGGGGGAGGAGGAGAAGCCACTTTACCTGCACTCGGCCGCTCTGGATGTAAAGCACACTTGCATTTTCCAAGCCCTGTCATTGGGAAGCAGATTTTGCAAGTACTTTCTCCTCATTTACACGTAGGGAGGGTTTCTCCCTGGCTGACAGAGCTCAGTTTTGGCTCCAAGCATGACATTTATGCTGGAGTGAATAATGTCCAAGGAGGCACGACTCACAGGAAACTTCTAATTGACCGAGATGTGATTCATTAGCAGGCTTGCACTGTCTGAATTAAAGCAGCACCACAAAAAACATCACTGAAACCCTCAGGCTGGCTGGCAAGCAAGTGCCCCAGTAACCCTGCCATGCTGGTGAGGGATGGCCAGCACTTCTACAGGCTGCTGCGGTGCCGGAGCTGCTGCAGCCCCTTGGGTGCAGAGCTGGGGTCTGCCGGTGATGCAGCTCCAGCTGGGTCCACCTGAACCACCCTCCCTCACTGGCTCTCCAGATGCAGCCACCTGGTTTTCGGCAGTGGCTTTGCAGAGACCAGAAGCAGCCTTGCTCTGGGAGCACAGAGGCAGAGGGAATGAGGACTGGTGCAGGGAAGTGTGGGGTGAGGAAGACATGATGATCAATTAGCCTCTGATTTCCTCAAAGTTCAGTTGCATAAACACAGATCATCCACTCCAGAAGCACAGAGCAGAGATCTGGGAGGATTCCAGGCAGCGGGAAGGATGGACCTCAAAGGGAACCCCAACTCCTGCCTCCAGATTAAAGGCTGGAGTGAGGCTTGTTGTGACTCACCATCACCTCTGCTGTGTCAGCCCTCCACTCATCCAGGGCCTGCTGCGAGGTGGATCGCTTTCCCAACCTATTTCCCTTCCCATCTATTCAGTACAAACTCACCAGTGTGGGTGCACGGCCCCAGACTGTGGCCCCGTGGACATCCCACCACTGCTTCGCCAGACAGCATCAGAGGAGGGTCTCTGCACATGTCCGCGTGAGCACAGGCAAAACCAAACACGCAGAGGCGACTGGAAAACCAGGCAAGCGATGGGGATGGTCACGGAAGAGATTTTGGCCCACAAAGTGTGAGCATGGGAGTGGCCACCCATCCCTCACGTGGGCTGTGCTACACGCGGTCCATCCGGTGATGCCCAGCAAGCTCAACCCTCTATCCAGTTGTAGAGGGATTGAATAGATACAGTCCCAGGAGATGGACATTGTGAAACTGGGCTTTCCAAATTCGCAGACACCGAGGTGACAAAATGCAATGGTTGGAAACTAGACAGTCACCCCTGGCTGCGCTCAGAACAGCACCGGACGTTTTTCTATCCCAGAGAGGGATTAGTCCAGAGCGGCCCTAAGCCAAGTGTCAGAGAGGAGACACAAGTGCCCTTTCAGCCATGGTGAACTTTATCAGGTTTCAGTAGGAAAAAAAAAGATTATCTGCTCACAAGAGCAGCCTTGTGAGGCTGCACGTGTTCTCACCGCTTCAGGCAAACAGAAGTGGAAGGGCTTTCTCCTATCTTTAGTATGTTCAGCTGCTATTTAATGTAAATGTACTTACCAGAAATTGAATAATTCCCATGCGAGTAATTTTATACCCATCCAACATTTAAAATATGAATGCAATAATCTGCAGCACCATGAGTTACAAGGCAAGGCTAGAATTCCCGAGGCAAGAAAAATCTATTTTCAGACCTTTCAAGCTGAAATTTTTACTAGATGTAGGAATTTGCTTCCTTCTGCTGCCTTGGGTATTAATTTGCATTAAGAGTTTCAGGGTTCCGTTTTTCAGACTTTTGGGCGGCACCTGATCAAAGAGCAACAAAACTAACCAGCTACTTTCTGCCACCCGTCACTGGGAAAGAGTGCAAGAAGGAACCCCCCCACGCGTGGCTCTGCACCACTGCCCCGATAATTGATTGCCTAATGGGGTTACTCTGAGACCAGCGAGAAATGATGAAATCGGTTGTTTCCCTTGATGACATCCTCTGGCTGGAATGTAACTGGGCTCAGGGGTTCTGTGTGTGTTCCTCGAGCAGAAGCTGTGCTAACCCTTGCCAAAGCATTGCAGTTTTAGTCCGTGCAGCTGGCAGCAGTTGTACAGTGCTGCTGTCTAGAGATTTCAGAAAAGATACTCCTGACTCGCATTTGCAAATGCCATTTAAATTCATGGGTTATTTTCTTCTCTATTTTTTTCTGAGGTTTTTTTCCTATTACAGGGACTTGGTGTTTTACTTGTTGCTCTTTTTCTGTGAGTGGCACCCAGGAGACACCAAAACAGGGCACAAACCTCGTTACCCACTGGTGCGTGGCAGTAGCAGAAAATAAATGAGCAAGAGAAAAGGATCAGATACACCACAATAGCCAGAAGCTCCTTTCTGCTGGGCTCCCACGAGCAGTCTCCGTCACCCAGAGCGTGGAAGAATTACTGGTTCAGGGTGAGCAGCTCAGGGGTGGATCATGTTTTGCATCACATAAAGGAGTTTGTCAGCAGGCTGATAATAACTGGTTGGCAAGATGCGATATTCCTTCCAAATCACGACCATAGAGTAATGCCTTCTGTGCCAAGCTCCGCCTAGGATTACAGCGGGGCGAGAAATCCCAACCCTGGCACTGCCTTCCCCAGACAGATCACCCCATCGCCATTTCTTAATCAAACGCTGGCAAAATGGGAGTGATAGTACCAGCTCATCTGCCCCACACAGATGTGTGGCCGCTCAGTGGCAAGAGCCGTTATTCTGCCTCTGGATATTATACACAGACCATGTACAGAAACAGATGCCAAATCTCTGTAGGAGCCCAGGTTCCCCGATCCCCCATGAAAGGCTCTCGCAGAGTAGATGGACCTTAATTTCCGCCCCTCCGCAAAGAAAAGCACTGCTTTCCCTGATGTCTTCAGGCTTCGGTTGTGCTTGGTGGAAAAAAAAAAAAAAGATTGTGGCAAATGGAGATGCAATTCTTTTAAAATGATGCCTTTTTTGAGAAGTAGCAGCAACAAAAATTACGTGAAGATCAAAGAGAAAGGAGGCTATACTCAAGGGCAACTCAAAAATGAAATGGGGCAGTTGCTGAGCAACTCTCCAATGCAAAGCATTGCTATTTTCTGGTACCTCCCCCATCTATACAAGAGGGATGCCGTCTAGTATTTGTCAAAGAAAAGGTCCGTGTGATTGCCTGAGTACAATTAGATCTAAGGTCTTTGCAAACAGCTCCTATCAATCAACCTCAAGCCATTGATCTTACATCTAAAGCACTTATTGAAAAATAAATTATGCTTTTTTGATCTAATCAACTATTACGGATTCTTTTCTTTCCTTTTGAGACTGGGTAAATAAAATTATTCCATCAGAACTTGCTTAATAATTATTCTGGACACACAGTGGACCAAATCCTGAGTGCAAAGCAAAGCGATGACTCAGAAGCCAAAGGCTGATTTCTTTTTCTCTGGTCTTCTTTGTTGGAATAGCTATTCTTTAACCAGGCGTTCACACAATTTGGTGCACAATGCTAAACGCATTCCCATAATCAGGGTATCATCTGTTATCTGCCTAGAGCTGCAAAGCACATGTGCCACGGGGATCTGCCCGCTTCAAAGTGGTACCTGAGGATTTTACCTTCATCCTCCCGCAGCTGGTTTATCCCTGTCCTGCTTTTGTGCAGCTGATCGCGCTCGGTTCCAGACGCAAAAATGCTTTTGTGCTCCGAGGAGGGGCAGCGAGTATCCATCTGTGGGGATCCTCCCGCACCAAGATTGCTCTGACACTATCAGACAGCACATGGCCTCGGGAAGGGCCCGGAGGGGCAGATGCCATGACAACTCCATAGCACGGCTGGGACCTAAGTCAGATGGTCGCTATCCTTCGCTCCTGCTGGAGTCTCTGGGGAGGAGGTGTTTAGATCCCTGATAGCCATGGAAATACGTTGTTTCATCTCATTTTGTCGCAGAAGTGAATAAACTTCCTCCAAAAAGTGAGGAATTAGCAAAACTACCTTGGGGCTGACGCAGGCGAGCCGGGCAGGGAAGCAGTTCCGTGTGTTCAGCTCTCTGCCAACACGTATCTGGAGTACGAGGCCGTGGCCCACCACCTGCAACCCCTTGTCGCACACAGGGTAATGCAGGGGAAAAGCCCGGAGCTCCCCTGATCTCCACCCCAGCCTGCAGAAATGGGAAGACCCCACTTTTCCATCGCCCCCTTCAGCTGGGTGGGATGGAGAGGGGACTCAGCACCGCACTGTGCACCCCACTGGGAAGGGTTTCTGCGAGCATCCCCGGAGCGGGGCCAGCCACAGGGCTGGGGACCGGCTGAGCCCCCGCACAGCTTCTTCCCAGGGGACAGACCCGAGGCAAAACAGATGCTTGACCTATGCCAGCATCGGCGCCACAGGGCTTGCCCTGCTATTTCCCAGTGTTTTTTTTAAAAATACCCCTTTGAAAGCAACACAGGCAGCTCAGCTCTGCCTCTTGGATGTTGGCAGGCTGCCACCCTTTAATTAAGTCTGCTGTTATGTCTAACGCTGGTGGCATCATTTCAGGGCAGCAGCACGGAGGCTGTGGGAATCGGTGCAGGAGATCAGGTGGCTGCGGAGCTGTGTGATGACTTAGAGGTTTGGGCTAATATGTCAGAGGAATACTGTCAATAATACCACCTTTGCTGATCAGATCGGCTAGTGAGCACGGATCCAGCCAGGGCATGGAAAAACTCCTTTGCCTGCAGGGAAGAGAGCGGCTGGGAGCACAAAGCATTGGTTTAAAACCCAACTCCTCGCTTCGTGGCACAAACTGTGGGGGAAAGTGCTGCCAGAGCTCTCTCTACAGTCCTCGGGTACCAAGGTGTGTGCCCACAGGGTGAAGCCAGCTCAGTAGGCTCAAAGCCACACTCACCTGCGTCCTGTGCCCATGGGAACCCACGCCTTGGGGGTGGCTGCTGCTCCGTACCCGGCTGAACTGGGCCTGAGCTGAGCTTCCAGCCTGGGTGAAAGGAGCAGGGGCTGAAGAAGGGGCGGCTTTAGCATCTCTCTGGAAACCAGACCGCCGGTCAAGTCTGGGTATTTTTGCCTCCGCTTCTGGTTGCTCTGCGTGCAGCAGCTGAGATTCACACTGTATGACACCCACATCTATAAAATTAGACCAGCTGCATTTCACTGTTATGGACCCTCTTTCTTGCAAGATGCAACTTTATTTTGATGCGTTCTTCAGCCTCATTTCTCCTTGCACAGCCTCCTGGGAGGAGAGGTCTGTTCCACCCAGCTGCTGCAGTTTTGCAACCCTGGGACTGCGCTTTTGTGCCAGTGTGCAATGGCTGCGCATGGGACACAGTGACAAGGCACAGCAAAGCGTGCGCTTACCTCAAACCCAGGGCTCTAGCAGCCACTGTGCTGCAACTCCCAGTGCCCGCTGACAGCTGTGTCCTAGAGAGTGTGAAAGCTGAGGTGGATGCTTTCGAAAAGCAGCCTCACGTTGCAAAATGCTTTGGGATCTTGACTGAGATGTGGGACTCTGCCTCCACCAAGTGATCAGCAGAAAGAAAAGGAAAAGCCTGCTCAAGGCGGCACCTGCGTAACAGCAGACCGATGTGCAGCACCCTGCCATTTGTATCCTGCCTCTTGATCTCCATCAGCTGTAACCCGCTGCCCTGGAGAAGCTAATCTCTCTGTCGTCCCCACAAGGCAGGCTGATTCGATCT
This sequence comes from Steatornis caripensis, assembly GCA_013398225.1. Lineage (NCBI taxonomy): Eukaryota > Metazoa > Chordata > Aves > Caprimulgiformes > Steatornithidae > Steatornis > Steatornis caripensis. The sequence continues at coordinate 157,492 of VZSC01000250.1, read as the reverse complement.
GCTCTGCTTGCAGATAATGCCATAGACAGAGTGGTGTTGCAATTAAATATTTTCCCTGCTCTATGCTAATGAGAAGCAGGAAGAGCTAACAGAATGCACAAAGGCAGATAATTACAGGCCGGCAATTACTGACACAATCCTCTCTCCTCCTTGTCCTCGTGCTGCTTTTTCCACTGCTACACGCTCGCCATGAGCCTGACGCAGCGGCCAGAGCTGTGAAGATGATGAGCAGAGCAATAGAAGAGCTTTTGGAAGCACATCCCCCAGCTCCTCACCTTCCTCCAAAGCTCTTAGCCACTGGGGAAATACTAAAGGCAACTGGCACCACTTTGCTCCCCTCCTCTGTTCCCAGTTGCCCTGACCGCGCTTTTCTGCCCAGCCCCAGCGCGGCAGCAGCTCCGGGGAGCATCCCTCTGCGCACGGGGAATTGTTGCTTTCTCCCTCCTTCAGCATCTGGTGGGAAACAGGAAAACCACCTCTGCATAGCGGCCAGAGAGATACCCCAGCCCCGTGGGAGCTCTACAACCGCAGAAAACCTCAGTGCCCTCACTCCAGACGTAGGTCTGCATCTCATTCCTATTTCAGCTGCTCTCTTCTGTTTTCCAAGCAAATTATTGAGGAATCTTCCACCCACCTAGCACCGACCCAGCCTTCATCAGCTAATACCACCTGCAAAAACACACAATAGGGTTTTGTGTCTGGTTGACATTAATTTTCGAGCTTCCCTATGTCTTGTAGGCCCTGTGAAAGAAAGGAAAGAAGAACAAAAGAGACGAGTGGGGATTATTTCTTGCTTCCCCTTCCCTGGTAACATGTTTCACAGCCTCTGTGCAGCAGAGAGGCATGGGAAGTGGCAGGGTAAGAGATGTCTCTGTGGCCGCTAGTTTTGGGGTAAACAGGTAGGGCTTATCATGCAGGCTAAAAGGAGACCTGGCTCCTGGTATCCCCCAAATTCTCACTCCTATAACGTGTGTTCCTGCGCTGCAGCACGCGGGAATATTGCTGATTGACCATTGTCCCGTGGAGGTGCAGGATCCAATCAGCGACTCCGGGCATTACCAGCCACGCTGAGGCAGCGAGCGACCGGGGGATGACAGCAAACGCCCTCCAGAAGGAAGACCTGGCTCCTGCACAACTAGTTTTCCTACAGCTCTTGTGTGATTCAGCCCCTTAATTCACACCGCAGGCATCTAACATTGTTCCTCTTCCTCGGCTTCTCCCAGCACCCAGACTCCCACCTCCAGCGCGGCTGTACCCTGGTTAGGCAGAGGTCAGTGCTGGCAAGACATGATTACTTATTGCAGACAGGAGGCCTTCCGGTTTTCCTTTTTTCCCCCGTTATTTGTTGAAGGATGTTCTGAACTCTGCTAAGGTCACAGAGACTGTTGGATTCAGTGGCACCTTTGTAGCATGTGGAGTCCCCCGGGACAGCTTAGCTGAGCAGCTTCACAAGAAGAGGAGTATCATAAAGGCAGTCAGGAAAATGAGAATCCTGTTACTTACAGCAGCAGCAAACTCCCTCTCTTTACAGAGGAGCAGCTCAGAAACCTCAGCAAACACCAGGCTGGGTGGTGAGATGGGTTTTGTTGCTAAACACTGTTCTGCAGCCCAATAAACAGACCTGCTGGGCGTTTCAGCTCCTCTCTGGACGTGGGAGAGCTCTGCTTCCTTTCTCCCTTACTATTTCTCTCTGCAGAAATCCAACTCCAAATGACTTGCTTTTCTAGAGGCCAAAGCAGCTCCAGGAACATAGATTTGGGCTTGGAAGGGGAGAACGGTAGATAGCAGCCCAGGCAATAACACCCTGAGCATCATCGCAGCCTCTCCTGCAGAGAGCTGATGCTTCCTAAATGCTTTGTCGTCCTCCTGTCACCGTGTCCCTTTTAGTACCTCTTCCCCGTGCTTTTGTAGTCAAGAAGCCTGACCTACTCTCTATTAGTCTCTGCTGCTTTATAACGAACATCAAAAGGAAGCCTGAAATGATAAGGAATCCGAGATCAGGACCTGGAGCAGTAGCTAATAGAAGAGAACATATTAGGCACTTCGTGGCTCAATATGAAATACATTTTCCATCTGCCTTTGTTAGACGGATCTAAGGGCAGGTCTGGCGTTGTCACGAGCAATAAGAGATGGGGTTCAGACAGGGTTTTTTTCAGAGAAAAGCCAGGAGTGAGGGAAAATCCTTGTTCAGATGAAGGTTTTTCTAAACTAGACTGATCAGGAGACTGCGGGCAACCAGCGGTCAGGCTTTGGAAGGCGATGGGCAGGCGGCAGGAGCAGCATCCATCGCTCCGATAACAAATGTGTAATTGCGGGGGTTAGCAGAATCTGGCCTCTTCAAACATGGAAAAGAAGGGTCACAGTGGCTCGCAGGGGCAGGGACAGGGAACCCAGCAGAGCTGAGGAGGGCTGGAAGGACAGAGGGACATGTTCGCCTCTCCCCAGAAAGGATTTCAGAGAAAATGCATTTGGTAACTGACTGTGAAGCTGCTGGACCTTACAGCCTGTCACAGATTGCCCTTGAAAGTGCACAGCCACTTGAAATTCCTGCTAAGGGTGACAACAGCAGCATCTCCAGCAACTTTTGATTACCTTTTGTCCTCAGGATTCCTCAGAAGATGGATCTGCGGGTCAGCCCAGGGTACCTGTCTGACAAAGCTGCCATGGTTACGATGCTCACAGCCCATAACCATAAAGCGACTTTTTGGACAGGCAGCTTTTGTCCAGCCAAGCCAATTCTGCCTGCATCTCCACTTGTACCTCCCCAGCATCTCCTCCCTCACCTCCTGGGCAGCAGAGCAGAGTTTTTAATTTTAATGCCCTTTTCTCCCATCTTAGGAACAACCCACACACTTCAGACGAGGTCTCCAGCCGGCGTGGAGGTCACCAGTGAGAAGCCGTGTATGCATCCCAGGGCAGTGGGCGTGCGGTGTCGGGCCGTTCTCAGGGGCTGCGTGTGAACAGGAGCCTTTTCTGTTCCTTGTGGCCGGCTCAGACGAAGAGTCCCCTATCCCTAAGAGGTGCAGGCCAGCTTGGATAGGCAGAGATTGCCCTGTCTGCATGGCAGAGTGACTTCTGAAGAGGGTGTCTTGGTGAATGAGGGTGCTGTCCGTAGCACCTGGGCAGACACCGATGCATCATTTCACAGGAGCCATTGGAGAGGCAGAGAATAACAACAAGCTTCAGCCCCTCTTGGCTAGACGCTGTCCAGCAGCCTGGAGACATCAGGCTGCATCACCAGGGGCTTTGCAGAAGTCAAATTGTCAAATAAACAATTTAAAGCTAACTAGACTGCTGATTTTCCTAATCACAGCAACAAAGATCTTGTTTGCCTTCTGCTCTTCAGAGAAATACCTTTCCCTCTGTGCTGTGTTGCTTTTACAGCCTCATACGCTTGGGGAATAAGCACCAGACACTGAATCCAAGCTTTGACTTACAGAAAAGCCCCTCAAATATTGTGCCTGAAGGATCCTCCAGCTTGTAAGACACTGGACACTTACACCACTGGTGTAGTTTGGAGCTTCTGCTCTCAACTACACCAGCGTGACTCTGAAGGAACTCTGTTGGTTCAGTCAAGTGGTGCAGAGACAAGAGCAAAGTTGTCTTTATATTCCTGCTTGGAAATGATCTGGCAGAACTGGGGCTACGTTGTCCTCCCTGATGCACACAATGAATTCATGCGGTTGGATCTTTGTAAGAGAGAAAAGAATTGGGCCCACATTGAGCGGAGGTAATGAATTAAACTGTATTAAATTTTGATACATATTAGAGATATGTTAGTTACTATATAAAGTAATATACTTAATTAGCCCAGGAAGTCTCTTAAATATTACATGAGGCTACCAACGAGTTCCCCACCTCCGGGCCCCCGCGGGCCAGCGGGAAGCAAGGGAGCTGACATTTGTAGGTCTTCTCCCATGACAGCCCGGTGGTAGCTCTGAAGAGAGCCATGGGCTCCATAAGTGGGCTTAAAATCTACCCCTCTAATTGCTTAGTGTCATGAAGTTTTACGAAGTTCGATGGAATGTTAAGGAGCACACTGTGCTGCAGCTTGCACCAAAGCCCAGAGGAACCCAGCTCATTTCTCTACAGCTGCTCTGTTTTTCCATCTGCCTGAGAACGGCACTGGCTTCAGTTGGAAATCGTTTAGTCCATCTCAAATATCCTCATGTCTCTCCTAACCTGCACCACTTACTGCCATTAACAGTATTAGGAACGAAGCCCAGCCCTGCTTCTTAAGCGGTCTCCTGATGGAGTACCAAATTTAACGGATACTTTTTGAACAGAGCTTTATGTTTACTCCTCCACATGGCAAAATGCTTCCAGCATCGTTGGTAGCAGCTGTATACGGATATCATGTCTTGTTATTCAGACCCTGCTGTCTCCCTCTGAAAATGTCTATTGGTCTTAACAGCAGCTGCCAACTCGGTCCAAGCTGACAGATGCAGGATGAGTTTTGTTTTTATTCCCCTGGTGCTCTGAAACTGTAGTTTCAAAATGCAGTATTGAATTGGCCTTGACAAGAACCAGGTGTTAATTCTGATCAGACAGTTACTTCATCACTAACTGTGTTACTCATCCTGCCCTGATGTGTTTTCCTCCCCCAGAGCAGCTAAACTCAGCATTTTCATGCTCACAAAAGTGCAGTTGGTTTGCACAAGACTAGAAATGTGACTTGCTTTGATGACAAGGTGATTCGTAATTTTAAGAAATTAGTTCCCAAGAAGCCAAAAACAGTCACAGCAGTTTGGGACGGGTCCAACTACGAGCAGTCTCCCTGCGCTAAAGGGTAAATCTTTTGACAGTTTAGGAGCTTGGATTTGCGGGTTACAGCTACAGCTGGGAACGGAGAGAAAGCAGGAAGGAAGGAGAGGAAAGAAGGAAGGAAAAAAAAAAGAAGTAAGAAGGTGTTGGACTTGTTTTGAATACAAATGGGCACATACTGTGCCCAGGTTGGGGGCAATTCCCCTCGGCGTTTGTGGTGCTCAGAGGCACGGTGGCTTGGCTGCCATCGGTGCGGTGCAGTACAGCTCTCAGCATGTGCTACTTTGAGAGTAGAGACATCAGTGCTCTTCCTACCTTTATGAAAGCTGGTTCGCAGGGTATTTCTTAGCATTTTTGACTGTTCCTGTCATCATCATCTTTATCCAACATTAAACTTGGTCAACTGAGCGTCTTGCAAGGAGAAGATCTTCTTCCACCAGCAGCAGTCATTTTGACATCTGGCTGAGCAGCAGGATGAAGCACACCCAACAACTGATTTCATGATGTCCCATCCAGGTTTGGATTACCACACTACTTTTCAGTCCTAATAACTCCCCAAGTTTGACAGACAAGTTGTTGTTGGTTTTGTTTTGAAAAGAGAAATATATATCAAAGAGTAGCATTTCACTGGAAAGGGGTCTTTAGAATGGGAAACGCTCCCCTGGCATTTTCTGCATCCTATCCTCTGATGCTGCATGTAAAAAATTCATATCGCAGCTTGGCTTCCCTGTTTGTGCAGTAGCTCGATGGTCTGGCAAAGGAGGAGCGCAAAGGCTCCTCCGGAGATTTCATCCTGAGGCGCTCTGGGACCTCTTCTCTCTGCCACATTGCTCTCACCCTCACCCAGGTGTGCTGGTAACTTGCGAAGAGATCTCAAAAAAGGGAGTTTTCCAAACATTTCCCATGATGAAAAGCAGAAGAAAAGGAAATAAAACAAAGGGATGGGTTTCATAGTGACAGATCCTTGTGTGAATGCCAGAGCACTTTCAACCCTCATCAGTACAGACATGAACACAAAGAGGTTTTTTAATCATCTCTTTCTTTAAAGTTTGTTTCACAGGCAAGCTGGCTCCATGGGACAGAAAAAAGCAATGGAAAAAACCACAGTTCATGCATAGCAAGAACAGCATCTCTCCTGGAGGTTTGGAGCTTGCACTGCCTCCAGCCGAGCGCAGCCTCACTGCCCCCAGAAGAGCAAACTCCTCGGTGTGAAGCTCAGCCTCCATGGAAGTGCAGAGGCAGACATACATCAAAGAGAAGGTGTCAAGAAAGCTCTCATTTCCCCATTAAATGTTACTGATGCTAATGTATCTTCTGATTTCCATAACTCTCGATTTCGGGACACAGCTGTCCTCACTGTGTAATTGCGATGATGCGTATCTAAATCTGTACCAAAGTGCAAATTCCTCCGTGGAGGGTGGGAGGAGCCTGATCAACATCCAGGGACATTACTTCTGTCCTTAAAGGTTAGGAATAACCCCTTCGTCGTTAGCATCCAATTTACCGGTTTTATTTGATTTCTTCCAGGAGAAATGGGCGCTTCCATCTCTCCCCTTTGTGAAGAATCAAGCGAGAGCAACGGTCACCCGAGCACGCGTGTGTGCCCCAGCGCAGCTGAGCCCACCCATGGGTGCAATGCTTTGCCCACACACCCGCGTCCCTGTGACAGGGGCACTTCTACCGATGTCCAAGTGCCGTATGACTCCTGAGCCGGAGCCAAGCACATCAGTTCAAGCACTGAATTATAGATGTGCCTGGAGTAGAGGGGCAGCAAATTTTTGAACCTTTTCAGCTATCTGCTGCCTCACAAAGTTGAGGGTATTTGTAGGTAGAATGTGGCTGTGGCCATCTCTGTTGGTTTGGACTGGGATATGCGTGAAAACGATTTCAGGTCATGTATCCTTCGAGACGAACCACAGGGAGACAGTGTGCATTGAGTATAAATTTGTTTTTGTTTTAATGACTCAGGCATGATTACCACTTTGTTATTTGTAGATCACAGTCTCCGAAGGTGGCAGATGCTGTCAATTATGCAGAAATATTTAATCAACCAGCTCAAAGGGAATATCCTCCTAACTCCAGGTTTACTGTATAGAAGTATACCTGTGAGCCAAGACGGTGCCGTCTTTAAGAAACCCTTTAATGCACTCTTCGGATCTAAAAATACATTTATGGGATATAACTTAAGTGGATCATATAAAAATAACAAAGCAAGCCAACAAGGTTATCTCATCACAGACACACTGATACGCCTCCCAGAGCCGGGAGCAACCCGACTCCTTGCACCTGGATTTCTTGGTCCATTAGAAAGATAAGCAGCACCTAACCAAATCTAAGAACCTGAATAAGCATCTAACAAAATCTCAGCATCTCTACAGCACTCCTAAGAAGCTGCAAACAGATTTCATTGTATGGTTCTCCACATCAAGTGTTTTGGCATATATTGTCTCGAGATTTTCATGAATTGCAAATAAATCCATGAGGTAACCAGTGACAGTGGTCCAAGACAAAGCAGATGCATGTATAATAGGCTCTGATTTGACATGGACTATGGCATATGCCTTGCAGCTCAGGAATCTCTCGAGTGTTACACTGAAAACATCTTGAACTGGGTGTTTAATAAAACCACAGTATTCTTATAATATGGGAATTATGGGGATTTAATAAAACTACAAGATGCTGAATTTTAGGAAGAGAGAGAATGAAACCTGGCCGGCAGAAGAAGGTGCCCCACAGGGAGGAGCGGATCCCAGCACTGTGTCTTTGGTGGGCAGCATAATCAGTCCGCACAGAAACATTAGTTATTTGGACACAAGTTCTCGGAGATGACAGAACTTCTCCGTACCTTCTCTGTCCAGCCTGTAAATCTGTGTGTGATTCCGCAAGTCACAGGAGAAAACATAAATGAGATGCTGAACAGAGCAAATATCTCTGTGCGAAGGAAACTCCAAATTGGTCCCTCTAGGACCTCCAAACTAAAATAATAAACAACAAGCACAGAAGCAAGTAGCACCAAGCCACATGCATGAAAAGTGTGTACAAAACATCCCATGAGTCAGACCGAAGGTCTGTGTCCCCACCGTGACTAACACCAAGCAGAGAGGCGATGGTGACCAGCAAGGCTTAGCAAAGCCAGGAGCAGTTGACGGTCCTCAGGCACTGCTCTGTGATGTGGCAATACAGAGACTTTGCAGCGCCCAAAACCCAGGATAGGGCCAACTGCTAAGTTATATCCAAAGCTCGAGTTCCCTAAACACCAGGAGGCTGCAGAAGCTATTTGTCTCTTAGCCCGAAGCCTTCACATCATAGAGAAACTCCCCAGAACAGCCATCTTACAAGAGGATTACTCACTTCTTACTCACTCTCTGCTTGAATGCGAAAGAACTTTTAAGTGCAGACTTCTCTTCCAGTACAAAGCAGCCTTAAAAAGCCACGTATTACCCTTGCTTCTTTTTAAAGATATAGTACGTCTGCAGAATTCATGCTCAAGCTAAACGCTTCTCAAAAATAAAGTAGGGAAGGAAGCAGAGAGGAGAGGCAAGGAGGGCTCCCAGCCCCTTGCTCAGGAGCCTCCCAGGAAAGGGATTGCCCTGCAGGCAGGGCAGTAGGGCTGCCCCCAGCCTTCTTGGAGGCTTCTAGGGCTTGTCTGCTGGTGTAGCTGACCTTGAGTGTGTGTTCAGGAAACACTGAATTACCTTAGCACCCAGGCAGTGAGCTGTGGCTCTTCCAGTGCCCCGCTGCAGCCAGCTGCGATGTCCCTGCAGCAGAGCAGAAGCCCCTGAGAGCAGGCTCGGGTGGGAGCTCTGGGCTGGGACCTCTGCATGTGCTGTCCCCAGTCCCTGCTTCTCAGTCACAACCTTAGAATTAACAGAAATGAGGCTTAGGAGAGCTATAGCTCTGGCCCTCCAGAGGTCCCACTTTGGCCCCTGTATCTACACAAGGATTAAGCAGAATTGGGGCTCTGAGGCTCCAGAGGCCTTGTAGCCCAGAAGAGCACCCCACAGGCTGACTGCAGGGTGGTCAATACACCCTACATGAACATCTATAAGCACTTAGGAACATACGGGATATCTACATGTGCCATATGTACTGTGTAAGCCAGGTGAAAATGTGAGCTCTCACACCATCTGCCTGCATGTCTGTACGTAATCTGCTTTAACTGCCCCTTCCATGTCGGGTGACTTCCGTTGTTTCATTAACAAAATAGCATGTTTTCTGAAATACATTAGAAATATATTTGTCTTCTGCTGAAGCCAGAGAGAAATATCAGGACCAGGAAAACTATAGTCAGCTCTGTCGTCTCCTATTTGTCTAACGCTCCTGGTAAATTACTCTGGATAAACAATAATTGAGATTTGTCCACATTACATTTTGCAAATCACTTTATAAATTGTGTTAGGTACAAAGTACGGTTTCTGCTTTCTATCTGGATGGTGAAAACTCTGAATAATGAATGACAGCTAACAAACAGCAAACAGCTCCTAGCGATAACACTGCAACATGCACACAATAATTTGGAATTTGTAAACATTTCAATGAATACTAATGATTGTCTGAATAGCTAGAGATTACAAATAACACCAGATCACAATCAGTCACAGAATGAAAGTGGTCTGTGAGTTCATTAGACAGGGGAAAAAAAGAACCCCTTGCTCCATCACATCTGAGATGATATGCACACAATTCAGGTCCGCTCCACTGTGGCCATGCTGCAGCTGCACAGCCGGGCTGCTCACCACGCGGATGGGAATTTGGTCGCGTGTGCTCTTAAATCGGATCTTCCTCAGAGCAGCGCTGAAGCCACGCACAAAATTCCTCGAAGCCTCCCACGGGCGCACTGAACCCTCCAGAAGTTATCTCACCCGCCACCCTCTGCTCTCCCACCCGCGGCTCCCACGAGCCCACAGTGACATCCTCTGTCGGGACGTGGCAGCGGTGGGGACCAAGTCCTCTGCTTCGTGGAGTGGCTTGGGGACACTTGGCTCCCTGAGGAGCAGACACGCTGCATCGGGCAGCTGCAGCTCTGCCCGTCAGGCACAGCCTGCCTGCACTGCCCCTGCACAGCACCCGGAAAAAGAAAGCCCGGATCTAAACGCAGAGCCAGCAGGTTGGCTCATTGCTGGGCAAATCGAGGGACGGGATGAGGCCACTCTTCGGTGGGTGCTGCCAAAGGCCACCCCTGCGGGAGCACTTGATGGGCTCCCTGCCTACGCTGCGCCGAGAGGTGCTCTCGCCTCCCGACTCTGCCGGCTGCAAATGATTTGCCATGATCTAAAAGAGCCCTTTCAGCCTCCTCCCAGCAGGATCAGCATCTGCTATCAAGATAGCAGACGTGATGGTGGGTTTGAAGAGGAATTCTGCAAGGCTGTCACAGTCCCTGATGTGAAAATAGCTTCTGGAGTAATCAGAAAGTGGCAAACCCCCTGGGCATTAGCTTCGTGTGTGTTTCTGGGTTTGCAGAATTTTCTTGCTTTGCTTTTTTGATCTGTGTTCTTCAAAGACCTACACAAGTTATCAGACTTCCCCAGAAAGAAAGGCACTTGGCTGGGGTCGCCAGCCAGTATCCTCCTCTGGCTTCCAATGCTGCTGCCGTGCATGTTCCCATGCTGTTCTCCAGAGGTGGTGGTCGTGGTGAGCTGATCCCACCCAGCTGACACAATGTGAAGACATTTCCAGTCTTGCAGCCTGGAGCGGGCACCGCGCGCAGGGATTTGGCAGTGGTAGATAACTTCCTCGCCAGCTGAAGAAAGTATTCAAACAAAAGTTATTTCCTCCACCTGCCCAGAGAGCGCTCCTGGCTGACCTCTGATTAAAAGACAAGTTAAGCCTTGATGTCCACTCCTCTCCACTGAGGCAGAGTGGAGTGTCTGCGAGGCAGGAACCATAAGTGCTCCCCATGGCCTTTATCTTGGCAGGGGGGTGGGGGTGCTTTGGGGAGATGCAGGGATGTTCCTGGGGGGAGTGCAAGGTTACTCTGTGAGGATTCAAGGATGCTCTTGGATTGAGGGGGAAGGAGGAATATAGAGATGTTCTAGAGGGATGCAAGGATGCTCTGGGGTAATGCAGGGATGCTCCTTGTCTGAGAGGGGGAAGGGGAATATAGAGATGGTTGAGGGAGATTCAGGGATGCTCTAGGGGATTCAGGGTTGCTCCAGGGGGGACGCATGGATGCTCGGAGGGATTCAAAGTTGTTCTGAGGGTATGCAGAGATGTTCAGAGGGATTCGGGTTGCTGGGAGGGATTCGGGTTTGCTTTGGGGGGGGACAGGGATGCTCAGAGGGATTCGGGGTTGTTCCGCGGGGATGCAGGGATGCTCGGAGGGATTCAGTGATGCTTCGAGGGATTCGGGGTTGCTCCGGGGGGACACAGGGATGGTCAGAGGGATTTGGGGTTGCTGGGAGGGATTCGGGGTTGCTTTGGGGGGACACAGGGCAGCTCAGAGGGATTTGGGGTTGCTCCAGGGGGACACAGGGATGGTCGGAGGGATTCGGAGTTGCTCCGGGGGGACGCAGGGATGCTCGGAGGGATTCGGGGTTGCTTGGAGGGATTCGGGGTTGTTCCGGGGGGATGCAGGGATGCTCAGAGGGATGCAGGGATGCTCGGAGGGATTCGGGGTTGCTCTGGGGGGGGGCGTAGGGATGCTCAGAGGGATTCGGGGTTGCTCCGTGTGGACGCAGGGATGCTGAGGGCTGGAGCGCCGGTCCCACCGGCCGCAGGGCAGCGCG
>VZSC01000250.1:121793-145329 GCA_013398225.1 Steatornis caripensis | reverse complement strand
CGCGGGGGAGGGAGCCGGGCAGCAGCCGCCGGGCGGACTCCCCGCATCGCGATGCCAAGGGAGCGCTCCGGTTGCAGGTGCCTTCTGCATTCCCTTGTACGTGCCCTATGTGCTGACGGGGAGATGGATCTTCGGGAGAAGCCTCTGCAAACTCTGGCTGGTAGTTGATTACCTGCTCTGCACCTCTTCGGTCTTCAACATCGTACTGATTAGCTATGACAGATTCCTCTCGGTGACAAGAGCGGTGAGTCCTGTCACAGCAGCTGAGAGGGGAATAACTCGCCTCCTGTTTCATTCTCCAGATTCTCTGCAATAATTAAAAGCTCTTTGAATCCTCCAGAAATTATGAATCTTTCAGCCTGGTGATGGAAAGCAATAATTATCCATAAATACATAATTCAGCTGTGGTTTCAGAGTAGCATTTCTGGCGTAATTAAATCATTTAAGGTTCAGACCCCATTGTGCAGGTGTTCCCTTCCCAGATGACAGGATAGTAGTGTACAAGTGAGGTAAGCAGACCTATTACTAACTTGCAGGGGCTTATTATCTCCAGGACAAACAAGCGGATTACTGTCAGACTCCCCGCTTCTCCCTGGCTACCGAGGCAGTAGATTGCAGTACCAACTTTGGCAGGGCACTGCCCTGACGTCTCTGGGTACATGGTGAGATGAAAACACTCAGCCTTGCGCAGGAGGTAATGAGCAATTTGCAGGTCGATCAGATCCGTTGCTGCTTGCTTGTTCCCTGACTCCAAATACAACATGGATTATCTACGAGGCTCAAAGAGAGCCAGAGCTAGATGCCTGCCTAGCCCTAGGAGTTTGAGGTATAGCTCTCCGTGGGGGCTGCAGAGAGGAGCTGGGAACAACTCAGGCAAGAGGCGGGTTGCAGCAGACCGCCAGGCTCCAACCAACTCCATACATTTCCACTAAGCAGACGCCAGGTTTGGTTTTTGAGCTGGAAGATGAGGGTTCTAAGTTTTCCCTGCAGGAGTGTGATTTATCTAGCAATTGCTCCTGTTGGCTATGGCACACGAATTTGTTAGACTGCTGGGATATTGCCTAGCAACTTTACCAGGAATGCTGACAGTTCATTTGTGAAGAGCCTCCACCAGCTGGGGTGTGTGGCCACACTTAAGAAAAGATTTTCCCATTGCAGGTCGCCTACAGAGCCCAGCAAGGCAACACCAAGCGAGCAGTGCTGAAGATGGTGATGGTATGGGTATTAGCGTTCCTGCTATATGGACCTGCCATTATCAGCTGGGAGTATATATCAGGCCGGAGTATTATACCCACTGGGGAATGCTACGCTGAATTTTTCTACAACTGGTATTTTCTCATGACAGCCTCCACGCTGGAGTTTTTCACCCCTTTCATCAGTGTAATGTTTTTCAACCTGAGCATTTACCTGAACATACAGAAGCGTACCAAAATACGCCTGGATATTTTCCATGAAGTCCACAACCAGTCCTTCACTGAAGAGATGGAAATGAGCCCAGAAGCAAAGCTTTCTTTGAAATGCTGTAAGTGGGAGCAGAAGGAGCCAGCTGAAACCCTTGACCTCTCTAAGAGCAAAACTCAAGCAGCAGCCTCCACTGCCAGCCTGGGTGCCAAAGACCTGCTGTCAACGAGCTCCGAGAGCTCTGGGAAGCCCAAGTGTTGCAACAAAAAGAGCTGTAAAAATTCAGCTTCCACTCCATCCTTAGAGAAACGGATGAAGATGGTGTCCCAGAGTATGACTCAACGCTTCAGGCTCTCTAGAGACAAGAAAGTGGCTAAATCTCTGGCTATCATCGTGGGCATTTTTGGGATTTGCTGGGCACCATACACTCTCCTGATGATCATCCGCGCTGGCTGCCACGGCCACTGCATCTCTGACTACTGGTACGAGACTTCCTTTTGGCTGCTGTGGATCAACTCGGCTGTCAACCCTATCCTGTACCCGCTCTGCCACTACAGCTTCAGAAGAGCTTTTATAAAACTCCTCTGTCCCAAGAAGCTGAAGATTCAACCTCATGATGCCCTTCAGAACTGCTGGAAGTGAAGCCAGCCCTGCGCGCAGATGAGAAGAGCCTTGGTTTAATNGCTGTGGATCAACTCGGCTGTCAACCCTATCCTGTACCCGCTCTGCCACTACAGCTTCAGAAGAGCTTTTATAAAACTCCTCTGTCCCAAGAAGCTGAAGATTCAACCTCATGATGCCCTTCAGAACTGCTGGAAGTGAAGCCAGCCCTGCGCGCGGATGAGAAGAGCCTTGGTTTAATACACCTATGTTAAGGAAAAGTACGGTGGCTTGCTTCCTTGGAAAAAGCTGGAAGCACTGGTCTGGGGCATGTGAGGAAGGCAGCATTGAGACCACTATTAATTTATTCTTGTCCATCAACAACAAAATCACGCAGAATAGAAGGGTAAGAGGTTTNTGCATCTCTGACTACTGGTACGAGACTTCCTTTTGGCTGCTGTGGATCAACTCGGCTGTCAACCCTATCCTGTACCCGCTCTGCCACTACAGCTTCAGAAGAGCTTTTATAAAACTCCTCTGTCCCAAGAAGCTGAAGATTCAACCTCATGATGCCCTTCAGAACTGCTGGAAGTGAAGCCAGCCCTGCGCGCGGATGAGAAGAGCCTTGGTTTAATACACCTGTGTTAAGGAAAAGTACGGTGGCTTGCTTCCTTGGAAAAAGCTGGAAGCACTGGTCTGGGGCATGTGAGGAAGGCAGCATTGAGACCACTATTAATTTATTCTTGTCCATCAACAACAAAATCACGCAGAATAGAAGGGTAAGGGGTTTTTGACATTAACCACAAGCAGTGAAATCTGTGTCCGCCACTCGCAGGTGCCACAAAAGAGCTCTGCTGCCACCTAGTCAGCCAGAGTGACACCAGAAATTTTGCTAAAATAAGAGAAAAATAAAAACTGAAAAATAAAAGCTAGCAAAAATAAGTATCTAACCTAAAACTACTGGACTAAACTACAGTTTACCTGTTTGCAGACCTGATTTTTCCAGTAAATAGGAGTGTTTTTTTCCTTACACTTAAGATACTACATATATGTGATGACACAGAAAGAAAAGAACAAACCTCAGAAGGAAAACACCTCGTTTATCATTATTGCTACAGCAGCTGCAGCCATAATCTTGACCTCTGTTGCATGTGGTGCAATAGGTGTCCCTTCCCCTCCCCAAGAAGGGACAAGTCTCTGCCCAAAGGAGTCTACGGCCAGACTCAGAGACACTGAGCATCCTGAAGTACCGTGTTGGCATTGCCTGATCCCTGCTTCAAAACTGATCCAATTTCCTTTGCGTCCAGCCACACACCGACCAGCGCTCCTACAACACTTGGGAGTGCTTCCATCCTGCCTGGAGCTGGGCAGCGGGAGCAAGCCCGTTCCCTGGCCCTGCAGGACATGGGAGCCCTGGCAGACCTGAAGAAGGAGGCCGCTGAGCCTACGTGAAAGGCGCCAGCAGGATATCGGCTTCTCCACAGCATCCCTCGTGATGACCCAAAGGCATTTTAAAATGTCTTCTGCAGGATCTTAAAAATACTCTTTTGGCAATGCCTTAGAGAGTGACGAGGAGAAGCAAAGCTTGTGTTCTGTTTAAGTTAGTTTCAGACCTCTTAATTTTAGCAAGTTCCTGAACTCTTCCGTGCTTCCTTTTAAAATAAATAATTTAAATGGAGACCTGGGTTGAGCTGATCCAAGCAACGTAAGCATGAATATTTTTAGTTTTTTTGAAAGCAGTCAACTAATTCCACAGATTGAGCACCAGAATCAAGAGACCAGAGCTCCAGCCTCAGTTTTTACTTAAAATCTTGGGCATTTTAGCTTTGCTTCCCATCTCGTGCTTCATCACACATGCCCATTTATTCTGTAACCTATTTGGGAACAGACATAGTACGACCATTAAGCAAAAGACTTCAACTGCCCATCTCTGCTAGCACTGCTCAGTGATACAGTAATACAAATATGTTATTAGTTGCCATGGCAAATGCTCGTATTTAACAGTACTGTACAGGGAAGCTCAAGATCATAAGTCTAGAAACTACATTTACAAATAGAAACCCAAACGCTGTAAAGTAGTACCCAAAAGCTTATGATGTTGTGATTACAAATTACACTTCGCTTTTGCAAGCAAACTGCTTTTTCGCTGCTCCTAGGAATAAAAGAAAACACTATCCAACTTTATTCCAGTGACACTTGTTGAATAGATCAGTATTGTCATCTGAAGTCAGGTTTTAAATGATGTCGTGTTTTGTGTATATGATATTTCAGTCTTGTGACCTGTTCAGTCAGACCATTATATATAGGTTAAAATATATCCTTTGAAGTAAGTGTGCTGAGACTTGTCAGTATGTACTGTTGAGCCTGCCTGTACCTTTCCTTGTGTCTGCTACCTTCTGAAATTCCCAATAAAGTATTTTTGTACGAAGCTTGCCAAATATTTTATGGTAAGCAGGGTGTTGCTGGAAATTATAAAATCCAGCTGAGAGCAAAACATCTGTGGATTTCTCTAAGGAGACAGTTAAAGCCTATACATTTGGCAAAAATACAGCTCCTAAAGCAGCTGAGTTTCTCTCACCTCTGATTAGCAGGCTCCTGACAGCACACTAAGGGTGTAGTGAGAGCACATCACTTAATTCTTTCCAACTCTGGTTCTTTTCCAGAGCACCTTACATGCAACCTAGATCTGAAAAGGTTACATTAACATGAACTCTTCCTGTGACTTACAAAATCCACTGGCTTGCCTAAAAATGACAAAGTCACAGTGTGAACAAGGTGCTGTTTCCAGCTGTGGTTCTCCTCATTTCTTCATAAAGAGAGGTGGGGTCTACTAGACGGCTCAGCTGATAAAAAGAAAAGTTGCTGGCTGCGTTACATCTTATGGAAAGGGTGGAGAAATTATTGTGTCTGTCTCTTTTATTTTTTAATCTTGGGATTAAATAGTGGTTACCTACTTCACATACTCATTCTCCAGAAAAAGGACTTTGTTTTCTTCTTTAAAAGACTACTCTGCACAATCTTCACTGGAGCAATGGAAGGTCTTTGAAATGCAGCAGAGGCCAAGCAACTGTTAAAATGATACTAAATTGGTTGCAAAAGAGAAATAGGCCCCATTTCACATGATCTTCCATCATTCAAAGAGCCAGGTTTCTTCCTTCATCAAAGAGGAGCTCTTGCCTTGCAAAATAAAAAAGAAACATAACTACTTATGCCTGACGTGAGGTCACACCTGAGCTTGGGTTTCATACTGGAATTTTATGAGCTGGTTTGAAGTTCAAGTAGCTGATAGCCAATTCAAATATGCTTAAAAGAATATCTGAATTCTGCAGATTTGTAGTGTTCAGAATATAAATGCCTGTATGCATTTGAACGAGGCAGGGACTAGGAAGCTTCCAGGCATAATCAAATATGAACTGTGAAAACACACTACCATTAGACAAGGTAGGGCTTCTTGTCAACTAGCCCAGCAAAACACCTATGTACATGTTTTGCCACCATACCTGCTAACAGAAATGCCCCGTTCCTATTGTCTAGACATAAACCGAGCAGGCAGGACCTGGTTTCAAACACCATGAAAGATGACTTGCTGTAATTATGAATACGCATCAAATATTTGCAGAAGCACATAGGCTTCCACACAGAAAAGAAACCCAGCTATTTCCAGAGAGAAGTATACAATTTATGCATGGAGTGTTAGTAAACGATGTTCATGCAGCTGTAAATCGTACCTAGGAGCCTCTTAAAGAGCCAGGCTAAGTGACTTCCCATATGACCCATGCAGAGGTAATGCCAGTTCCTTTCTCTTCGTACAAACCTATGTTCCATTAAGTCGAGGATGTAAACGTCACCATAACGAGGTCTGTGGTCCTCTCATAGAGCAGCATCTGCGTATCAATATACTGTCAAAGAACATTTTTCAGCACAGCTACTTTCTTTTTGGCTCTGTAATGCTTCCTCGCTAATCGCCTATAACGAGAGATCCCTCTATGCAGACAGAGGAACTTTGCTCCCACGTCCTCCTTTTGGCACCCTTCCTCAATTACCATTCCTTATTTGTTCTCCCCAACCTGCAGTTATATAAATTGCTCCATTGTTCCAGAGATGTCACTGAAGCTTCATTAGTTCAAGTAGGAGACTAGAGAAGAAGAGAGAATGCAAGAAGGAGCTTTTGTTGAAAAACACCTGTCTGGGATAATTAATGAGATTTACCAAGAGGGACGGGCTTTGAAACGAGGAAGATGTGACTATATTTTGATTTGAAAGAATGCTAATGGCTTTCCTTCCACGTCTGTAAATGAACACTCATTTTCATAGCAGAACTAGAATGGAAAGACAGTAGGTGAGTATCCTTGCTAGAAAGAAGTTTAACAACATGATTTCTATGAGGGAGGATTAATTTTTCATAACCCCAGCTCCCGTGCAGTGATACCAGCACAACTTTGCAGTACAGACCCAGTCTTGAGACCTCCTCCACTCTACAGAAGTCATTCTGCAGACAGATGGAACACAATAAGGAGTATTATTATCTTTACTTCTGATGTGAGAATTGCAGGCAGGAATAGAAACACTTCGCTAGCCACCCTGGATGAGTGCCACAAAAGGGAAAAGTGCTCTTGATTTCTAACACCCAAAGCTAGCCTTTCATGCCCGATTTCACAGATGGGTGGTGGACAGCAGGGAACTCGCTGCACTCCTGCATTCCCTTAACCTTGACTTAAAGTTCCTCCTTCCCTCCTCACCATCGCACAACATACTTTTCTGCCAATTTAGCTGTAGTTGCAGGATTAGGGAGTTATGGGGTTTAGAAAAGCAACTAGGAATTCTGCAGGGTGAAAGGTATTATCTACAACCTGGTACCATCATTTCATTGAGATATAAAACTATCACTGGTATTCACTTCAACAAACCCAGCTGCTACCTGGGAGAGGACGACTTGTACACGCCCCAAAAGCAAGAAAACCCAGGTCTGTCCCTAAACCTCTGTGAGCTCAGGAAGGCTGATGACTCATTAAACTGGCACCATTTTTATTGCTATAGTCCAGGATGCATGAGCATTACTTATTACTAGGTATTTACAAGCTCCACATTTTCACTCCATAATTTACAAGCTGCTTGCACAGTCTATGAGTACAAAAGGAAACTAATATTTAAGCCAATTACCAAACAATATAGGTAGAGCTATGCATGCACATTTGTAGAGGAACGACAAGACTATTATTTTTCCATTTGTAAAATTCTACAAACTGAAACAATTTTTTAAAATGACTCAGATGCAGCAAGCAGGACTTTTTGTTGTGTTGTAAAGGCTTTTCTTACACATCAAATACAATAATTTGACAACAATTCCTAGGCCCCCCTGCCATAACATACCATGATTATATATATTAGAGACAGCAAGGAAAGGGTATGAAGGTAGATAGTTGTAGTGCGTGTGTGTACAATCATCACAAGTATCCCTCCTGTGCATGTAAATGCACGATTCACGACAAAAATAGAGCTTTTATAGGCAGACTGTGCCCACAACTTAAGCATCTGTTAAGCACAAAAATGCATCTGTGATGCGACACCGACTTCTGAATGGTTTTTAACACAATATCCTAGGATTTAGCAGCACAATTAACGCTGAAGGAAAACTGATTGCAAAGTAGTTAATAATCTCATTCAAGATATCTCTGAACACTCACAAACAAGCAGCTCTCTGCTAGAACGGCAATGACAGTTCTGGCAATTTTTTTAGCCGTTAACAGCTCACACACAGCCTTAGTCATTAGAAGCTGTTTATTGAACAACAAACAATAATGGGAGTTGCATATAGAATTCCTTGAACATGAGGTTGCACGTACACCCTGCAGTGTTCATGAATTGATGACGGATTGACAAAGCAGAGCAATTACGCTCCATTATGAAAACAATTTACACACTAAGAAGCACAAATGTAATAGACCATTACAGCTAAAGCACTGTTTAATATCTGATACAGCTTGCATTCAAAATATACAGGGATAAAATAATATGTATAACACTAGCATGAAGCCAATGTTAAGCGCTCTGAGAACTAGGAATTAAGCTGTTACTCAAGAGCTTTCATGAAAGTAACGAGTAGTAAGATCCTTTGTTGCTGCCATTAATACTTTTAATCAAAATGAAGGTCGCAAAATACTTTACAGAACTATATAGACAGAAGAATGCTGACATATAGCTAATTCTAGACTGAAGTCAAACATGCATGGATGACTGCCATTGCAAGTATACAGCAACAAGGTAAATTAAAACCCCAGCAGATGACCAAAGTGCCCAACATACCCTTTCTGAAGTTCTCACTGGGAAGAACTCATGCAGACTGAAGTATGCAGAACAGTTCATCTATTTCAGAAAGATACAGAGCTGAAATCCCTCAGAAATCCATCCTCAAAAATCCCATGTGCTCCTGACCTTTGCCTCCAAGTGACTACTGCAAAAATTCTTTCCGAGAACACGGGTTTTATAGCAATTTCCTTGGAAAAATCAAAAATACAGCCTTCCTCCATTCATCTCTTGAGAGGCTGCCCCAGCTAAAGTACTGAACAGAAGACCAAGAACTGGGAAATCAACTATTTAAGGTGATTATGATCAACTCATCTTAATAACCATGTTTTCACCTCAGCAATTAATCCACTGAGTACCATCACTATGCATTGCTTTAGTAGAGTGCCTTTCAATCACAATTTGTAAATAGGAAAAGTTTCTAATCAATATTAATAACTCTCAGCTGGGGCATGACAAGTTATCAAATTGGCAGGTAATGCAACAGAAGAATTGCGTCCTCCACACTAAAGCAACACAAAACATGAACTTTAGCCAGCCTAAATGCAATCTGTACAAGAATCTCTGAAGAGGTATTTGTGTGCCAACGGGAGGTACCAAACTGCCTTAGAAAACCAGATATATTAACTATAAAAGACAAGAACAAGCATAAAATATTTTCTGAGAAAATCTGAACAAGTTCCTAATTTATCCAATTACATTTGTGACTCTCTGCAATTATTTTCTCCATTAATAGATAAGCACTCAGGCTTTACTAGCATGAAAGTGGGAATATAACTATTTTTTAGCTTGAATATTCACTAAAAGCAAATTTCCAACTGTGCACTCATTCGTCAAGTGACCTGGTTAGTGAAATGTATTACTGATTTTGTTCCAGACTAAATACATTAGAAAATTAACTCCTGTAGCACTAACTTAATTTAGCCTTAATATACAATTCTAGAAGTGTTCCGTTGATCAGTTTCATAAGCCACTTCAATACATTTAATAAGTATTTAAAAAAATCGTTATCTTTAGAACATTTAATTAGTGATAATTTACATGAATTAGTAGCACCAGCTAATAAACTGTACAAGTTTCACATGGCAATTTGTTATCCATCTACAAATCAAGTTTTATTTACTGTGAAAAATGTCCTGAATGCCTTCAAAAAACCCCCAGGCGGTATCTTGAGTCGGCTCACAGAAAGCTTCTAAAGGCTAAAACAGACTGCAATACCGTGAAGAGGGTAAAATGGATACTGAAGACTTTTGGAGAAGGCAGATGTGAAGCAGCATGCTGAACTGGGCATCTCTTCAGTGAGCTGTGTATTTCTATGCTTTTCTGCATACATTTAGGTGAAGTACTTGGAAGCTACAAATGCATGTATCACATATATGGTTAGCTATAAGTTAGGCTTGTACAAGGCACCTGGAATAAAAATAGCAGTGTTACAGGACTAGCACTACACTCAATTTTTTCCAAATTCCAGGTCTTCTGCCTTGCCACACATTTCCTACGTGACTGTGCAAGTCACTGGGGTTCAAATCCAGAGAGGCATTTAAATTCAAAATTTCTAACATTCAGTGGAATGTAGGCTTTTCCCAGCCTGGCTAGACTTAGACCTCAGCCTCCTGTGATTCAGTTTCCATCAGTGAAAGAAGGTTAATAAATCAATCTTAAACATAAGGCATTGTAACATTAAAAAAAAAAAAAGGAAAGAAAAAGATGTAACACATGAAATTTTCATCCCTCAAAGCCATTTTCCTAATGGGGATAAATTAGTTAATGAAGCTAGAAAATTTCAGTTGATATAGCAGAGATGAGTTAGCTTTTCAGAATAAAATACATTTTGTACATCTATAGTTACAGGGGGCATAAGGACCTCGCACAGTTAGCATGGGACCTAACTCATCACATAAGTGGGCAAGCTTCAAAACAAAACCACAACTTCTGGCACTGAAATTACTAAATGTTACCAGGTTTTGGTTTTTTAGACAGAGCTCACTGTCCCAATAATTGTTGATTTGAACTGCTGTTTTAAACTTCCATTACATGTCTGGTATGGGGCTGGGTAAACAAAGAAAATAAACATTTTCTAAAATAACGCAGTAAAAAAATGTTCATTTAATACGGTGACCTTTTACGAGGTTGCTTTTTAAATGTGATAAATATGTGTCCTGTCTGGACAAAGTAAAGTAGCTGCCCAAACTCATCTTCCTGATTTGTAACAGAGGAAAACAACAGGAAATGAATAGCCACAAAACAGTATGATTTCATGAATAAGATAATCAAAAATGGATACTTCATCTGTAACATCACAGATGTCTTCTTGACAACCAGTGTTTCAGCAATTACATTGCCTCATGCAAATATTTTTCTTCATAAGCATTTTCCACTTTTAGTGGAAGATTAATTTATCCAGATTTCGACAGTGACTAGCTCACTTCTATCAATGGTTGATGAGTGTGTGTACAAAGGAAGCACTGGGTGGGGATTCACATGTCTTTGGAACATCACTGTTTTCCAATCTCAAACGTAAGTAAGCACCGAGGAACCAAATGTCAAGATTCAAATGAAAAATCTTCAGAACTACGACCAAGCTTTTCCATATGCTAAAACCAATCCAAACCCCTAGATGTCTTATAAAATAATCTTACCTACACATTAATTGACTATCCATTTCTCCTGTTACAAAGACAAAAAGGAGCCCACTGAGGATTTCAGTTACAAAAGATAATTTGTTTTGCAGTTAGTTTTTAGTCCTGCTCTTCAATCAGCGCTAGTGAGTCTGGATCTAAATGTATTTTTAAAGCATGCATTTTAAAAGGTGATTCGGTCTGTATAAAACATTTTCAATATATGTGAATAAGCACAAGGCACTTCATGTTTTGTGGCTTATTTTACTTAATAACCATGACATAAAGTAACAGCATTTGAGTATACTGCAATGCTGCATTCAGGTTAAAAAAACCCAGCAACCTGGGCCTGGGTCACCACTGCATTATGCCAGAGTGACTCCAATTAAAATTAATGGAATGTTACCAGAATCAAATGGATTGTAACAAGGTAACCAGCCATACCCATTACCTCTTACAGAAATGGAGCATGCAGACGTGAGTTAGTTATTAAACCCTAATTATATGGCTTAATAGTATGGCTAGTCTTTTGTCTTCGCTTATCATTCAGGAAATATGCATATAATACACAAATACTTCCACCTTGGTGAAGTAACAGCATAGCAATAAGCAAAGAACAGAGCCGAACGGAGGAGTGCACACTTCAAGGAGTCAAAGTGCTATTTCATATAAACAAGGGCAGAGGGGAAAAAAAAACCCCAAACCTGTGGATAGGAAATCAGACACAGTTAAGGCCTCCCTGGACAATTCTATTTCAATCAGGAAAGAGGAGATGAAAAATTACTCTCAGTGAGAAAATGAAGGACAAATAGAATCTCAATATTAAAACAAGGTTGATAAAAATCTCTCTCCTTTGTCCTGCCAGCTGTGTTTTATGTCTCAGAAAAATGGGCACATCCCTCATAATAAATTTCAGAACCGCATAGAGAAAAAATTGGGAGTGCAGCCTGAAGGCAGCTTTGTTCTGTGATCAAGAGTTGCCAAATCATCCCTTATCATTACTGGCACCCATATATAACCTCACCTCCAAATATTACTAACTTCAGTCTTTCCAGACCTCTGTAGTGCAGGGACAATTAATTCCTATTCAACAAGGTGGAGAAACTTGTTAATGGCGAACAGCATTGGAAACTGCGGTATGGAAGACAAACAGAAGAAAACAAAGCCGTTCTTTAAAGGCCAGGCACACATCAGTATCGGGATGAAGTTTAGTAATATCAGGATGAAATTTTAATTTATATCAAACCAATTTTCACAACGGTGATGAACTTCATTATTTAGAGAAGTGGCCCAAAACCAAACTATAACTTTCACAGGAACAACAGGGCTGCAAACCTACTGAAGAGATGCTGAGCTCCACACACACTGTGCAATGGGTCCCATAAAAGACACCACCTCTCCCCAAAAGCCTCAACTTTTATAACTTGTATGCAAGACAATATCCATATTACGGGCTACAGTGTCACCAAAAATAAGAGCTCCCAAGGTAAAGGTAACATTGCCACTAGTAAAAATCCATTTTTAAACAACAATGGTATTTGTAGAAAGATTAAGTCAAAGCATATATTCATTGTCTTTTCATTTCCATTGCAGAGTTAACAGTTCGAACAACACACTAGCATGCCAGCAGCCCTTCTGCTCCCTATTTATGTTCCACCTGCCATTCAATTAATAACTCATTAAGCTGCACACCTGCAACACACCTGACCTCTGGTCCCAACGTTAACCTTACATTACAGGTGAGAGCCAATGAGCCCAGTTAGCAATATCCTGTGGCAGACAAGTTAGATTGGTGTTCTGTATCCAGTAGCTTGTACAAACACACGCAAACTATGGCAAGATCCTGTTCTACCAGCACTAGCATCTCTGGTTCAAAGCCATTCCTGTAATTTGAATCAGTATTTTAAAACAACAGGTTATGAGCTTTTAAATATATTAAAGTCAGAGTACCTTTTCACTTACCACAAATTTACTTAAAGATCACTATGAAGAGGCTTAATAAATACACATACAATAGTGAAATTTTCTTTGTAATGGAAAAAGAATATTAAGTGAGATCTGACACTTCTGGCAGCCTTCACTTTTCATTGCATTTGAGCAACTGGTGACCTACCACCACTTTAATATCGCAACTCTAAACATACGTATTATCACAATGAATACAGGCAGACATTACACAGCACCTGGAGTCACATCCTACCTCTCCTGCCCAGTCCTAAGAACCCGAGCAGTGCCATCTGCATGGCCTCCCCAGTGCTGGAAGCAGGGTGGTGGCAGGCCTTGCTCTCCTAGCACGGTGCTGCAGCAGAGCAGAACACCAAGTACAAGTTCAGCAAGGGTCTCGTTTTTATTGCTGTCAGTTCAATTCAATGCAAACACATTCTGATTCACCTTTAAAAATATTATGTAACACAAAAAAAAGTGCTTAGCAAAACCACGTAAGTAAAGCAGATTGCAAAAAGTACCATGCTTAAACATGCTGATTCAGTGTTTTATTTAATGCACTGCAATGAGTCCTCAATAGCCATGTGTTTCAACTATGGTCCTTTTTAATGCTTGTTTTTACATTAACATTTCATTTTCTTTTTCTGTTCAATTGATACCACCTACACTTCCCAAGAACCTACAAAGGGGGAGAGGATTGCAAATAAATATAAAAAACCTCCCACAATTAGCACTAAAATACTCTTGTAGTCATGCAATTAAAATATATTAAAAAAACGAGTACTGGAACTGTAAAGTGCTAAACAAAATTATAGCTCAAGTTTCTCCAGGAACTATAGACTCGACTTCAATTCACATTAAAATGAGGCTTATTGTCAGATTGAGAAATAAAATCTTCCATCTTTTTCCTCTTGTCAACTTGAAAATCGAGGACATGAAAGGTTCCAGCAGAGGACAGCAAAAGCTAGTTAAAGAAAGCCATGCAGAAGAAAGTCACCAAAAGCTCTCCAAAACAAGTCCGCCCCAACCCCAGCACAAGTGGGAAGAAATCCTACAGCACATCATTTTTCTCCAAAACAATTCATCATTCTCTCGTAACGTGATTACTTTTTCTTCTCTGTTCCTAGACATAAAACTTGTTCATAAAAAAAAAGACTTCGTAAATACCTTATTTTCAGGAGAACCAGTGGTTACTCCTCAGTTCTGTGCCTCATAATGAGAATGGGATGCAAGAGATCATGCTAAAACTGGAGGAGCACTATGGAGAAACAGGACCAAGCTATTAACTCAGTATTGCGCCGAGCAGCACACAGCCTCTCCTTTTCTTTGGCGTTAACACAGGGACCTCTAGCAAGAGGTTACTTCATTTGATATAGATGTATATTGACTACAGCAAGTTCAAGCTCCTACAACAGTTGTTCCAACACTAAAGCTGGAGCTATCTGGCACTTTTCATGGACAGATGAAGGAGTAGGTGTTCCTGCCAAGCCTCTTTGAACCCTACAAGCATGTGGTTAGGATCTTGGCACTGTCATCTCAGAACAGGCAGCAGAAATGTTAAGAACAAAGAAACCAATTATATGATCAATAGGACATTCTGTTAAGCTATCCAGCAACCTGCTGTGCTTTTTGCACATCAGTACACAAAATACTCTCTAGGAACTGAGGCTGCATGAGCACTAGGAAGTAAGGGTGAAAGCTCCCATAAGTACAGAGGCTTTTAAAACAACCTCTGTCATTCTCAAAGACTGCCAAATACTAAAATACAGTCGGAGAGAGTGCAGAGTAGTTGTAGGCATCAAATTTTCTGCAAAGAATCTGCACCAGCTTTTGTGTTCAGGCAACCTTCTCCTGGTTTTATTAAATGTGGCTGAAAAACATGTAGCAATGGAAGGAAAAACAACAGTGAAACCTAGAAATACTGCGCAAAACCAGAGGGACAGAACTGAATGTTAACTTCTACCTAATTCAGTTTGGTAAATCCCAGGGATGAAGCAAGTATGAAACAAAACATGACAGCATCTTTGGGATTTCATATTTGTTGTCATTTTTTCCTGATTGTGTTTACACCAATATCACTGCTCATAATTGTCACGGTTTAAAGCTGGGCTGGCTGTTAAGCGAACGACAGACGCTCTTTGTTAACCCCCTCCCTCCCCAAAGTGGGGGGGGAAAGAGAAAAGGGAAAGAGACTTATGGGTTAGAAAAGTTAAAACAGCTTTAATCTAACTACAATAATAATGAATAATAATAATAATGAAATATATACAAATATACAAATATGTACAAAACCGATATCGAGCTCCCCCCCACTGATGACGAATACGTCACCCGGACGCTGCGGGGCACGCCCCAGGAAAGTCCCGGACTGTACTCAGCAGCAGCAGGCAGGAGCTGGATTCAGGAATGCACGGATCGGGATCGAAGGCAGAAGAATCAGACAGAGTCCTCCTCGGATGCCGGCCATAGAAGAAGAGAGCGAGACCCTCGTGATCCCTCTGCTTTATACCGAGTATGACGCGTATGGGATGGAATACTCCCTTTGGTCAGTTTTGGGTCACCTGTCCGACCCACTCCTCCCCACCGCAGGGTCGCAAAGGTGACGACTTCTCTGCTCTTTCGGTTCCGGCGCACCAGAAAGTTAGCAGAAGCGAGCATTGACCTTGGTCTCCATAGGGATAACTATAAGCAAGGGCCTTTCTGCATACCATTGCTTCTGATGTTCCAGCACTAACTATAAACACCAAGCCTTATCACTGCTAAAAGCAGCTACTGTCTGGAACAACATGCAGTTAATTTCAGAGAGTGCAGCTTCTCAGAAGAGACTTAACTAAAAAGCAAAGTTACTAAAAGAAAATCGGTTCTGTCCTGGCCCAAACCAGGACAATAATGCATAGATTACTTTCCACACCTGATCACAGATAGTAATACTCAGAATTTCAGTTTAGGAGAGGTGAATTTACCTGTTTTGCTCACATTTTTATTTAATAATTCAGGCATTTGAGTCGACATTGCACTTCAGAACAAAAACCTGCTGCTCTTAAGAATGGGTATGTACCTTCTTACACAGGCAAAGTTGGTTCTAATTCATAATCATGATCACATGGCTGATCCCAACACTGATACAGCAAGGAGGGTGTGAGTTGAGCTTTAATTTAAAGGTTGAACAAGACTGCCGCTTTCCACCCACAAACAGGCAGAGAAAAAAGCCCATCATTCATGGCATTCACGAAAGCCAGCCTTTTAAGGATGCACCATTCAGAAGCACTAGAGATGAAAGCACACAAAATGTGCAAAAGTGATAGAAGCTGATAGAATTATCACCTTTCCTGTAGTGTATAGAAAGAAGTAGCTAGAGGCTACAGATGTTTTTTTTAAACCTGAGGAATTCCCACTGCTGCTGATACAGTAGAAAACAGCCAATTATAGTTTAAACATAATGGAATCCTTATTTGTAAGCTAACAAAGCTTAACCAAAGACAAGCAACTGGGGCATGTTTTATAATGCACCAAACTGCCCTCAAGACTTAACTATTGTATTTTCTGAAAAAACAAGGCCAGGCTTAAAAACATCGCATCTTTCTATTTTATGATAGTGCTAACGAGTTTACTTCATACTTCATTGATGTGACAAGGTATGTGCAAAGTCTGCAATTCCAGACTGCTGGTTTCGAAGGCAAAGTTAATCTGCTTTAAAAACCAAGAAACACACATAAAATCTCAAGAACAATTGTTTCTCTTGACTACTTAAGTATTTGTGTCTGAGCATTTCACAAGTCTGTTAGGGTCCCTTATGAAAAAGCTTAACAATAGGCTTTGATAAATTTTGACTTTTCACTACCAAGATAATAATCTTTTACATTGAAAATAACCAGAGTATAGAGAAGCAGCTCTTCTTTCAGCATGAGGAGAGGGCAAAGACCGACTGTTCTAAATGAAGATTTCTGAATTCCTAAAGAACAAAATTTAAGAACACTGTACACAAAATGACACAGGGAAAAAAGCACAGAACTGTATTTTTCTTTTATTTGTAATATCTAAGCCTAGGATTTCTCAGAATATTGCTTGAGATTCCTCAAGGAAACTGGAGAAGATCTCAGAAGTGAGTCTCAAATGACTGTTCCCTGGCTAGTTTATACAGCTACTTAGCTACTGCCAGCATTTACAGATAGTTAATTATTTATATTAATCAGGAAATAATTTCAATCATTAATTGCAGCTGTTTCATGCTCCTCCTCTCTAAAAATACTGAGCAGCTGTGTCTCAGAAAAAAACCCAGCAAAACAGAACAGGAGAAAAGTTTAAGATAAGATGATTGAAAGTGGTTATGGTGTAAAAATAGACAAATGTGGTGCCACCTTATTTTTATTTTAGAATTTTTGATTAGTGAAAACTGGAAAGTCACTTCATTCACATTCAGAAAGCGAGCCAGCATCTCCTGCAGATCCTGATTTTCCAGTCATTTCTACTAGATGGCATTCTCTTCATTCCATAATTAACTACCTAATGCCAAACAAGATCCAGGTTTCTAATTCAACACCCATCATAACTACAATTTGCAAACTTTGTTGTAAGACACCTGAGACACCTCAAAGGTGAGCAAACAAACAAAAAAATGTTTCCAGTGCAGCAGTCCAGTACAACTATACATGCTGTGCCCCTTGGATTTAAAAAAAACCCAACTCATAAAAAAACCAAAACCACATAGATGCAATCTAATGATTTTTTTTTTTTTCCTCCTTCCAGTACAGTTCACAGTAGTTCTGGTTCCTACCACTTGACTGGGCTTCGACCTCGTGATTGTTCTGTCTTCACGTAAGCATCATACAGTTCTCTCAAATGCAACAACAGTTCCTCCAGGTTGTCTCCTGTCAATGCAGACAAAGCGATGACCCGGTCATCTATCTGTTCTTTAAGGAGTGGCAGATTGATCCTGGACTGAGCAAGGTCAATCTTATTCCCGATGACAACACAAGGCCTCTCAGACAATCCTTTTTTATATTGTTCCAGTTCATATTTTAAGTCTTGCAGCTGAATCCATGGCTGAGACACAGAGAGATCCACCACATATAAGAGAAAGCGGCAGCGTTCAATATGCCTTAGGAAGGCCATCCCGAGGCCCCTGTTTTGATGAGCACCTTTTATCAGGCCAGGAATGTCAGCAACTACAATGACAGAAATTTCACAGTGAATCCAACATACCCAACAAACCCGGCCCCCCTAAAAAATCTGTCCAGTGCAAGTACTTTTGGAATTCCCATCTCAATGTATCAATATTAAAGCTTACCTCACGTTAGGTTTGGCTGCTGTTATCTCTTAAAAC
Source organism: Steatornis caripensis (assembly GCA_013398225.1). Taxonomy (NCBI): domain Eukaryota; kingdom Metazoa; phylum Chordata; class Aves; order Caprimulgiformes; family Steatornithidae; genus Steatornis; species Steatornis caripensis. The sequence continues at coordinate 127,140 of VZSC01000250.1, read as the reverse complement.
CCCTGAATTTAGATTATTCCAGCAGAGGCACAATACAGGTTGCTACTTTGATATTAAGGGCACATGTAAGTGAAATGTGCTTTCATTATAGTTTTGTTTGAACTTGCTTAGAACTAGCAAGAATTCTACAGAACTGCTAAAATTCCTTCTGCAGCATTTCAAAGAATAACCCAGGTTACACAAACTGCTATCAAGGTACGCACAACACACGACAATTCTTACCTGCTACTTGTTCGTAGTCTTGATAGCGGACAACGCCAACGTGGGGATTTAGGGTTGTGAATGGGTAGGCAGCCACTGCTGGCTTTGCACTGGAGATCGCTCTCAAAAGCGATGATTTGCCAGCATTGGGAAAGCCCACCTGCAATACAAACACTCATCAAAGCCACAGTTCTAGGTTAATCCTCACCAAAAAAACGGTTTCCAATAAAATCCGTAATTCCCAATTAAAAAACAGCTTTTGCAAATGTGGCAAAGTTCTTCCAGCACGTATATAACAATGTTAATTCTGCATACTTGGTTCTGAAAAGCATTCTGGTTTCCCTTTTTTGTTTCTCCTGAAGCCTGTTTTATTTATATGTGTATTTTCTCATAAACATTTAATAGATCAAGCATAGAAGGGTCCCCTCAACTATTTTGTGCCATTTTAAGTATTTACTTTGTTCAGAGCCGAAAGGGTATATACATACGATAAGATCTCTTCTACCCTGAAATAATGTTATGACACTTTGCCCTGCACTTCCCATTTTATCTGTGTTTTTGAACACCAATAATGATTCAAAATTGACTTTGTCCCTGATTCAGTAACATAGTTTGACCTGTAAGTAACCAGAAAGCCTACAAGTTTGGGATTTTTGTAGTCTCAACATCAAAGAATTAAACTGAATCTTGGTCTTCTGGGGAGAAGGCAAGAATTTAAACAAACCTGTACAAGAAATTAAGTTACTCTGGGATATTCTATAGTTGACATAGGATAGCTACGTAGATGGTCAATAATTCCCAGATGAAAGTAGATCAAATCCTAAATTCTCCTATTTGCTGATGTCAGACACTCTGAATTCTTGAGGTAGGTAAGTACTGATCAGATTAATCTTAGATTTCCAAATTAGTGCCAAAAATGTGAGAAGTGAACCGGAGTGCCCAGCTGGTCAGAGAACTGAGCATATTCATCCACCAATGCCAACTCTTGTCTTAGTCTCTAAATAAATTCATGAAATTCTGCTACAGCAGTTTTTCTGCAGTTGTTTAACTACAGCAAGAACTCTTTGCAAACACCATAATTTCAACTGCTTAACACCAGCTGGTGTTAAAACATTTCCATACTAAAAATGAGAACAGCTTAAGCCCTTAATTGACTTAGTGTTCATGTCTAAATAGTATTTTCATTTCAGAGCATGCTAAAACAAAGTCAAATATTTAATATCTGTAAAAAGAGAAATATAGAGATGAAATAGAAGATTATTTGAACTTTATCAATTTTCTTTAAAACCCAAGAAAACAGAAATTAATTTAGAAGAACTGGCCATATCATTCACCTGCAGAACTGGTAGATAAAGCTTGCTGTACATCATCAGTGAAAGCAGGATGACGTCAAGCAGCAAGAGAGTGACAGCTCTGCAAATCACTTTGGACACCGTTCCACCAAGTAACAGCAAGAAAGCATCAAGTTGCACCTCTAACCAAGTAAGCAAGAAGGCTAACAAAAATGTTATCAAACATTATTCCTCCAGTCAGTCAAGTGTCATGCTACAACGATAAGAAAGTTGAAGAACGACAGCGACACTCACCAATCCTGCATGAGCTGTTGTCTTGAGTTCCAGATGGAGGACTCTTTCCTGACCTGGCTCTCCTGGAGTAAATAACGTTGGAGCTCGGTTTTCATTGGAAAGAAAAAAGCGATTACCTTTCCCTCCAGCTCCTCCATAAGCTGCAACATACTCTTCACCATGTTGAGTGAGGTCAGCCACAACTTTCCCATCCTCCTTAACCAATGTACCTACAGGGACCTTAAAGTGAAGAGAAACACAAGCATTACACTGAAGCTCAAACTCTGCCTCAGAGCTGTCTTCAGCAGATCCTTTACCAGCTGATTTCAGATTTGGTGAAAATCATTCCTCCATATTCTTATGCTGGGGAATGCAAAAATAGAAGCGTACTTCATGAGGATCATTTTCTGGACCCAAAGAGCACTGTCAGACATTTACACTTCATTAAAATGTTAACATACTGTAACTCTCTCTCCTTTTATGCAATGAAGCCTAAGCACAGCAGCGAGCTAAGAAACACATTGTAGGTGTGCACCAAAACAGGCATGTTGAAGAAAAAAGCAAAAGTATGAAGGAAAAAAGTCTGCTCCTATATAAGTTCTGTGTTGTGATTGCTCTAGGCATATGACCCCTAGAAGTAAAGCAAATCAGAATCGTGTTTGTTTTGGCCAGATGTACCTTCCAAGTCTAATTTTTACAAACAATTTAAAGCAGCTTGATCTGCCTGTGTGCCAACAGCCCTGTGTCAGCAGAGACAGCACACAAGGTTCCCTGAAAAAACACACGAGACTTTCTCACAATAAGGTACTCCAACCTGAAAATCAGCAATGTTAATACAAAGCTAAGACACTAGCTTAATATACTTACTTTAACATACATGTATGCACCATTAGCTCCGTAACAGTTTTTACTTCCTCCTCTCTCTCCATGAAAACCCTGATAGAAGGGGAGCACTGAAGAAAGTGATTTTGTTTGCTGGTCAGCTGTGAAGCAAAATACTAATATTTTAAATGCATTGTTTTAGTAAAAGAGGCACAAAAGAACAACCTCTTGAGTGTTCTTTCCCTTTCTGAATATTACAGGAATGCATATCCGATTTACTGTCTTGACAATAACATGTCAGGGAAGGCTAATAATGTAAGTTATGATGAAGTTTAACTGCCCTTACTCACCTGCTTAGGTTTATCAACCACGCACTTCATTAGTTGGTCATTCTAAAATCAACCATTACAAAATACTCAGGAAAACTCATTTGCTAGATTAACAGATTTTACAGCAGGGTGGTGGAAGAAGCAGCTTTATCTATCTTAAGAGTAAAATTTGATCAGATCCCAGCTTTATCATAACACAGTCAGGCACCAGCCACCAAAACATCTGCAAAGTATCTTGATTTTCGAAATGCTGTCTAAGGCTGTCAGTGTCATTTATGTCCATCTTACCACAGCTCAGGACAAAGCTTAAAAAGCAAAGACATCTTATACAGAAATACCCATTTTAACATTTATATTTACCAGCTCCCACCATACAAACAGCGTATTGTATGGCTGGTTTTTGCTGGGGCGGTGGAGTGTCAAGCAGTAACACAACATGAAACAACACAGACCTAGTGAGTTTTACCTTTCAAAATTACATGACCACCATCACCTCCATTTCCACCATCAGGACCTCCAAATATTTTTCTGGGTTCACTACAAAAGGAATGACCACCTCCTCCTCCTTGTCCTCCAACCACACGCACTTTCCGGTGATCCACGAAATAGCGTGTCTGTAACAAGGATGAGTTTTGTACCCTTTAAATACAGTTTATCAGAGTAATCTTCCAACAAGCTGACTGTTCTGCAAAACTTAGTAATACACAGACCTGCTATGCCATGATGAGTTTCATTCAACAGCAAAAAAAAAAAAAGAAATCAGAACTCTGCTGTTACTCATAGATCATCTAAATACAACACACTAAGTACAATATTAAGTAGATCTCATTTTCCAAGTATTTTTTTAAGAACCCCCTGAAAAGTACATGCCTGAGGCTATGTCGATATACGCTAATGCAGCAGTTCAGATAGCAAAAGTGCAAAGCTCACATTAAGGGAACTAATAACAGGAAAAATACCCTTTTAATCCAGTGATATATAATGCTGACAGAGAGCTACCAGACTGTACACCAAAATCACTCAGTAACTGTGTTCCTACTCATGAAAACAAACATTTTAAAAAAATCTATACACATAAACTTTTTTCTTCTTTAAATGGAACTGAAATTTGCAAAAAAGACATAGTGTATGTGTGGGAGGGATATTCTCATACTGATCACGCTCTCTCTATACCAGGTGATGAAATTAAGGCAAACTTCAAGCTTCTAACAATTAAGACAAGAATTAAAGTCAAAGAACAGAAAGTACTTGCAAACAGAATAAGCAGAGGAAATCTTAATATATGCCACAACCAGTTGCTCAGGGGCTAAAATAAGTATAGTGTAAAGAGAATTCCAGATCTTGGCTCTATTTCTGACATTAACTTAGCATTTGTCTTCTGGCAAACTAATTACGCTGCACCATGTTTCAGCTTTTTGTCAACAAAATAGGTTTGATGAGATTTACCTATCTCCAGGAAGCAGGCTGAAATCCCCAAGGCAAAATACAAGAGAAGTGTGTTCATGTAGGCAGGTGAAATCGTTTACATACCGGAATGAAAAGAGAAAGCATGACCTCGATTGTGGTAACATTCAAATTCTGTTAATTACTAAAGGACTTCATCATGAGAATGAGCAATACGGGTCACTTTAACTAAAGAACCCAAAGAGTATGCGAGGCAGGAAAAGCGTTATTAATATTACGATACCCAGATATGCATCTGGAAAAAACCCAAACCTAACTCTCGATCATTAGTTATATTACGACCAGAGATTTTTTTTAAACAGTCTCTTTTAGAGAAGTATTTGGCACCACCACACGGTGAGTCGGGAAACTATTACTTTAAACGGGAGGTGGTTTATTGATCCTTGGAAAAGCAGATTTCCCATAGAAAAAGACTGCGAAGAAGAAGTCCTAGGACGCTGCGGTTTCTTCGACGTAAAATGCTGTCTGTTTGGCAGCTGACTACTACGTAAGCCTGCAAAAGCAGTGAGAAACGGAGCAGTATTTTAGCTTTAAAGCCAGGCAGGGTTTCTCGCTTTCTCGCCCGCGCTGCGGCTGAGGGCACGCTCACCGCTCCTGCACCCCCTCCGAACTCGCACCACCTCACACGGCAGCCTTATTTCCTTACTATTCAGAAAGCTTACCAGATTTTTAGCAAAATTTTTTCCCCTCGCATCGCAAGCACGCAACCGATCGCTGTGAGGAGAGAGCGGCCAGGAGCAGGCAGGGTCTGTTTTCTAGGAGGTGACCGCCCAGCAAGGTAACTGCACCGCACACGGGCCGCCCATTTACTTCAGGACTCACCAGTTTCCTCTCCGAAATCACTCTTTTCTGCCTCAGCCGCCTGTTCTTTGAACACCTCGCGCAGGTGGTGGAGAAGGTCAGCTGGCAGGCCCCCGCCGGCAGCAGTAGCGGGCTGAGGAGGTGGAGGGCCGTCCCCCACACAGG
>VZSC01000250.1:102226-121624 GCA_013398225.1 Steatornis caripensis | reverse complement strand
ATTTATTCATGTCAGTTGCAGATGTGTAGGAGGCCTGAGAACCCAGGCAGTGACCTTGTACCGACACTTACTGGGAAGTCAACATGAGGCAAAAGTGTATTTTCTAACTTTCTTTCAAAAGAGAGAGGGATTCGGGATGCTAACATAACAGTATGCAATGCAGTGCTATAGTAACGTATGTTACCCCAGGATCCCTTTCCACGCTAGGCTCTTTGGCTAGTTTTGGCATGTGGCTGTTCAAGGTTAATAAAGCGGCCGTGGAGAAAGCGCGGGAAGGCGAGGCGCGTACTGGCGGTTTCTGTCCCCGCTCCCCTCAGCCTGTGGCTTCCCCTCACAGCCCGGCAGGTAGAGTGGCGAGTCTGGGCTCTGGGGTATGCACAAAGACCGTGGCACTTGTGTCCCGGACACAGCTCGCTGCCGTGAGGGTCCCTGAAGGAGCGGTCCTGCGCATCCCGGGGCTGAGGGGTGCGGAAAGGCGGCGAGAAGCCCGGGAGGCCCGGTTTCGGGATCCCGTCCCGTCAGGGCAACGCTCTGTGGCCTGCCCGCTTCTGTCTGAGCGGCGCTAGAAGTCGCTGTCCCCGCCGCGGGCTGCCGCAGCTCGAATCCGGCGTGAGCAGGTGCGGCCCGACCGGAGGGCAGCGGGGTGGCTCGGCCTCCGGAGGGCTCCCTGCCCCCTGGGGAGTCCTGCGCCGTCGGTCGGCGTGCCCTCCTCCGCGCTACCTTGAGGTGAGCTGTTAATTACGCACGTCCGATCTGCACGCACACAGCGTTTGACCTTTGCATAACTTGAGAGCTGGGCCAAGCTTTCGTCAGATGTAATTATCTATGAAATGTATCAGAGAAGCATGGGAGAAGGTGCCACTCAGAAGAGCCTCCCTTTATCTGTTGTTTCCATTCAGAAAGTCTTGTGTCGTAAAAAAAGTACCACCAACTTCATTTCCAGATAATATTTAACCTAAACAATTTTCAAGCATTCTGTATTACAAAACAGAAAATGATACAATTAATGGAAGAAGTCAAAATGCTGGCATCACTTTGTTTCCACATTAATACATAAAAATGGACAACACATTAAATAAGCATTTTGTTATTAACAATTAGAAATATTAACACCAAAAATCATGTATAAATTAGGAAATAAATGTACAAACTATTTCCAAAGTGCTCTTTCAAATACATTATATACACAACATTCAAGAAGTTCTTAATGTAAGACATTTCAGATTGATGTAATGTTGCTGTTTCATTTTATGTGTTGTTCATACTCTCTCAAAAGTATTTCAGCACTTTTAAAAACCACATAAAAGGCGTATTTCCAAGCTGGCAAAGAGCAATATTGCATTCTTCTGGCTACCTGTAATATTAATATATTGTAAAGAAAACAATCTGACTTCCTTTCTTTTCCTTGCTATTTCAGAGTACTTACTTGTATGAAAACACCAGCAGGAGAGATGAGAGAAATGAGAACTGACTAAAAATGTCTTCTATTTAATCAGTAATTAAAATTATTAATGTAGCAAGGGCAGTGCTTGGACAACATTTAATAGTAAAGTCTTTAGTTGTCCAGTTAAAGACTTTCCTCTACAGGAAAAAAAGTAATCGATTGAGAGATCTTTTATTTTCTTTGTGATCTTGGTTTTTCAAAATACAAAGTACCAGAACTTGAAATCCCATAAATACACCAGTTCAGACAAAGAAAAGGAGAAAATCCTGCAGAGGGTGCATTTACTCTATATTGTAAATTTGCAGTTAATCTCGTATTAGAAAATGCTCATGGAGTATATAGTCATCCTAGCCTTTTGCTTCAGAGAAGTTTGGACATGATATTTCGTTCAGCACTTACATAAGCACTTTTTAAGTGCTGTTTTTCAACACTTTACAAGAACACATAAAACTGAATAGAAGTGACTTACATTGTTCATACTGGCTTTTACATACCACTATTTATTATTTCTAAATTCTCCCTCTATAGGTATTCTCTCACTGGTTGATGCCCATTAATAGTTCCCCTCTCTATACGCGTAATATCGTTTCACAATTAAAGCTGAATTTAGTTGCCTACCTGCAATAAAGATGAATTTTTCCCCTTCTGAACTATTTCTGACAAGCTACAAGGGGTAAATAAAAGTGATGATGAGCTGTAAGAACAACAGACCAAAAAAATTGACAGTATTCACAGTTATATAGCTTGCTGGAAAATCTGAGCAAGGGCAATGGAAGAACCAGGAATAAAGAAGGATGCCAGCCCCTGCTTGCAAAATTTGGCATTGAAAATGTATATGTGAGTTATAAAATCTGGAGTAGCGCATTTAAGACTGGAGTTCTTCTAGATGTTCTTCTCAGCTAAGCACAATGTGAAGCAATATTGACGTCTAGTAGGCTGACACTGCAGATCTCAGAGCTCCCCTCTATTTTTCTTTCCACGATAGAAATACCTTAGTTTACACAGATATATAAAAGGTGCCTCCAGTGATTAATGTTTCCTTGAATATAGGTTTTGATCCTCTTTCTGTACCTTTTATGACAGAAACATGGGCTTATGCAGATTAATGAATTACAAGACTTGGGTAGTTAGCCCTGGTAGGTATTGCAGAAGTTGCAGTTAATTTTATTTTTAACATATAGCATAGAACTGTCTTCACCTAAGGGATGTATCCATCCCATTATTCTTAAGAAGTAAAGAGCCATGGATTTCAGAGGCTGGCAGGTAATCTTCAATGCACTCAGTTAAAAAAAGATCAGTAACCTACCACAGGACACAGATATGACTGAATGGCTTTGTATTGAGCCAGACTGCAGAATAACCTGGCTGTTTTCCAGAACGTGGCACGACTGTGATCAAACGATACTAAAGCTATTTAGAAACATCAAGAATGGGGCAAGGGGTGGGTAAATGAAAAACTTCTGCATTGTATCAACATACAGTACTATACACAGCACCAAATATCAAACCATTAAAGCATTGTCTTGTTACCAGTAGTGCACTGCTTCATATCCAGCATGAAATGAACACTGTTCACATACAGACGCTGCTTTGTGCTAAGGGGTAACCAACATATTACAATTAATCAAAACTGCCTGTACATCCAGTTCAAAAGAGGGTCATACTATTGAAATGAATCTGACACAGGATCGTATTCTCTTATTGCTGGTAATTTCCATATTGTCCCTATAAAACAGAGAAATAAAAATATTAGAGAATAATATATCAGAGGTTTACAAACAGTGAGTTAGACAATTTCTTTTGGTGTACGAATTACGAAAGACTCGGTGAAGTATCACCAATATGCCTGCACCAAATTATCAGACAGATTTATATACGGAGCTAACAGCTAAATCTGCTTTTTCATAGCAGAGATTTAGAGCACTTACCTGCTCATAGCCGTAAGGCCTCTGTTGCTGAGCGGATGGGCCTGTCTGAGAAGCTCTGTAACTTCCATATTGCTGCCCCTGTCCCTGTTGGTAGCTGGAATACTGTGAAGAGGCTCCTTGTGCAGGACCTGAGAAGAGGGCGAAATCTATTACTAAGGCTTGCTTTGCTAGGGGGAGTTCTTATGGTTAACATAATGTAAAACACAATGGTAACAAAGTAAGCTCTGCGAGCATGAACTGTGAGTAAGTTTTGCCTAGACCTCCCCTCTAGCTTTACACTAGAAAGTGTTAATAGTAATAATGATCTCGTTGCAGCAGTGTAAACTTCAGGTTTTAAACTTTGCTCAGAAAATCTGATACACTTTAAGTGATCCACTTCTCTGAAATCTGCATTGACACAGCTCAATTATTACCTGTTTGTAAGCTACATGGCCTTTATTTTAGTAACAACTGCACATTTAACTTCCTGTTTAATCTGGCTGTGCCACCACAAGCACTGCTGGCCAGACAGAACCTCAGAAATCGCTTGCATATAGAGATAATTAAAAAAACCTCTGTGAAGCAGATACGCAACTGCACGGGGATATTGATTTCCTTTTAGTTGGACTGTACGTTCTGTGTATAGGCTGCTATGTGCACTTTTAGCATTACTGGTGGGTTTTTATGAAGGAGAACCTTTAAAAAGAGGATGCGAGACTTTAACACCATAAACTGGATTTGGGGTTTAATTTCAAAGAGTATGTCTTGTTTGAGTAGTCCAAACTATCTGTAGTACTGCAGAGTGAAGTGTTAGTAACTGAATTAACTTTTTAGGCATGTAGGTTCTATTTCATAAGATCTTACATGTCTAAAATGGGTTTGCTGTTTATATCAACATCAATTTACCAAGTTTGGTTAACGTTGCTAGTTCAAGATCAAGTATGATCACATTTGGAAGATCCACCAGAAGTCCCTTGCCTTGAAGACAGGATTTAGATTATTCCAATCTGTCTGGACCCTGTTTTTCTACTAAATAACCTCAAATGGTTTCTTTCTCCCAAAGACTGAGGATACATAGAAGCTGCCACCAATCGATCAGAAAACTTAAAGACAGACAAACTCGGATTCTTTTGATGGCAGCAGGGAGACATGCCACTGGTGACCTGAAGGGTTCAAAAGCCCTGCGCCAGTGTTACCTGCATGTTCAAACCACTTCTGCTTTTTTCCTTTCACCTCAGTCCCTCACCAAGGAATAAAAACTCTATGATGTTGCAAGAAATCTAAGTGAGGGAGTAATGATTCTCTGGACTGTTTATGTTATTTATTCATGTCAGTTGCAGATGTGTAGGAGGCCTGAGAACCCAGGCAGTGACCTTGTACCGACACTTACTGGGAAGTCAACATGAGGCAAAAGTGTATTTTCTAACTTTCTTTCAAAAGAGAGAGGGATTCGGGATGCTAACATAACAGTATGCAATGCAGTGCTATAGTAACGTATGTTACCCCAGGATCCCTTTCCACGCTAGGCTCTTTGGCTAGTTTTGGCATGTGGCTGTTCAAGGTTAATAAAGGAAATAGTGTACAGCATTTTAGCTTAGGAATGGCGGCATCAGGATGAAGTATTGCAAACACTTGACTGGTCAGGGACAGTTTTCTTACCGTAACCTTGCTGTTGTCCTGGGTAACTTTGTTGATTTGGGTATTGCTGCTGGGAGTATGTTTGCTGTTGTGCAGCTCCCTGTTGGTATCCTGCCTGCTGCTGGCTGTACTGAGAATTTCCTAAAGAGGGAAGAAGTGAAATAGCTTGGTTGCAGGTGAGGCAGATATTCCACTGTACATGCGAATCATAAGGCAAACAAAGGCGTAAGGAGCCTTGGTCTGGAACTCATAGACAAGTACTCTTCAGAAACAGGTGATTGCCTTTTGCCAACCAGGATGTTCATTTCTTCAGTGATTTTTAGTTCTTTTGAACAAGACAGAGTTGTTTATTTATACACACCACTAAACAAACAAACAAGCAAGCAACCTGTTCCCCAAAGGATTTCTTTTACCCCAGAAGTGTTTCAGAAGAAAAACAGAGAGTCACAAAGATAAGGGTGCCAGGGTAAATAGCCAGTTTCTCAAGAAGCCTCCCACTGTGTTTTCTTCTAGATAATGATGTTTATTCAGATGTCCCAGAAAGACCAGTTATCTACTTGTTACTGGTATTTTTTGAAATACCTATGATGGAAATTCCACTTGCAGTATCCTGAAACCACAAAATGAACGGAGACTATACAGGTGACATTGCCTTTCCTAAATGCCACCTTGCTGTATCATGATTAATACTTTGCAGTAATTCAGAGTTCAGATATCTGATTAGTATCACTGAATTTACTGATGTACTCCTGTTAAGAGTTTTTTAGTGGTAGAATTGCAAACTCATAGTATTGATGATTTTCAAAGATTAGTTTTAATTTAACACGTTGTTTTTCACAACTTGTAAGTTGAATTAACTAAGACTTTAAAAAGTTGGTCCTGGAATTAACCAGTAGGCTTTCTCACTTTAGAGAAATTTCCATTTATGGCTGCCAATTTTTTCCAGCTCTGAACTCCATTTCTAACTGCAGCACGTTAGTTTACCTTTGTCAGCATAACCTTTTACTTTAATACAGTCATTGTTATTTGCATTATATAAAATGTTTGCTAAACAGTTTTGTGAGAGCGGAGGCTGCTGGATCCTGGCAATCTTTTACTGTGAAAAAAGTTCAATATCCATAGTTGTAATTCCTTCTGGCTCAGCTGCAACCCAGGATCATTTTTCTAAGGAATATGAGGCTATGCACAAGTTCTTAGTGATCCCACAAGGCTGCCTCACAATACAGTTACTGACATGGTACTGTGTATACAGTCTGATACAGGCTTGCTACAAAAAATGCTATACATAGCGAAATTCTATTTCTTGGACACTCCTTAAGTAATAGCTAAGTAGCAGTTAGCAATGCAGAAATTGTAAGTCATATTTTACATTTTCATAAGCATTTCATTAGTGTTTAAGGGGTTCAGAGCTTTGGTTTACAACAATTGCCAATATATTTTCCTACCTCCTTCATAATAGTGTTGTGTAGAGTCATCAAATGACCTGTCATAGCTCTGCTCAGTATAGGATGACTGCTGATAGGCATAATCACCATGTCCTACAAGGAATTGCAAAGATTTATCAGATACATTGTCAATGTAACTATAGAGATATTGCTGAATGGTATTTTAGGAAGCTGCTTAGCCACAAAGACGAGGCTAAGAGGAAATACAGACCCCTTAGACAGGAGGTTGAATACACGGCAAGGAAAGCCACACCTATGGATACATCTCTTGCATTTACTAATCCAAACTTGGCTTTGTGCTCTTTTTGAAGCAGTTTGGACAGCAGGATGCACTGATGCGTATGTTTATGTACCAGGCTCCCGTGCCCCGGGATTAGAATTTTCAAGCATTTAAATTGGAAATGAATCGTAATGGGTTTGCCGTGTCCTTGGATGTGGCAGTCATGCTGGTCTCCACTGTATCAGTATGACAGTGACTACAGCTCAGAGGAATTACCATCTGGATAATATTGCTGATTCATAGGTTCTGAGGAGCCTTGTCCATGACTGTACTGTTCACTGTAATATTCTTCCTGACCCATGTACTGCTGCGAGGAACCTGCAAGGCAAAGACAAGAGGGAGCAAATTGAGCCTGGGGACCCCTAAGGTAGGGTTGTTTTCTTCTTTTTTTTTTTTTTTTCCAGAAAACAGTGTTTTACATCTGGATAAGAAAACAAGCTCTGTATGTCAAGAGCAGTTTCAAAGATGTTTTGCTCACTAGAAAAAGGAAATAAATTTGTATTCTCAGAAAAAGCTGGTTGAAATTGAAATTACATGACGGTCAATAACATGTCCTAAAACCACTCCTGTGGCAATACCAAAAGTAATGGCTACATTTCATCTACTAATCTGAGTTATTAGAAAGCACAGGAATGTACTCCATGCTCAAGAACACAGTCAGAATTAAATATATTTTAATGTATTAATATGTTTCCTAGCAAAATTCAGTTTATGTTAGAATCAGTCTGGCAGCTTTATTACCTCTTAGAACTTTTTCCAGAGAGGTCTTGGAGCATGATAGTTATCCTCTGGTGTCTTCCTTTCCTTGGCCTAATTTTTCATACTAATTGCTGGCAAACTATATCTTCTTTGCAGAAATGTGTTCCTTGTTAACTGTGCCATGTTACGGCTGATCCAATACCATTTGAAAGGATCGAAAAGATTCCCAGTGGCTTGAGTGAGCTGTATATTGAATTGTTCATCTTTTCTTTAGAGATTTATGGTCCCTTTCAGACAGAATTATTTTTCTAAACATCTGAAATAATTAAATAGATAAATCTTGGAAATAGATTAGAAGTTCATCTGATTGTCATGATACTTCCACCATCCAAGATTTCCTGTGTTCCTGGATGGGATTCCATGCTCATAAATGTGACTTCGGAATTTTGTTGACTTACCTACCCCATAGGACGGGCTGAGTATCTAATAATCTAATCTAATAATAATTATATCAATAATCTAATAATAGATTTTTACCTTGCTGTGAAGCTCTGTAAGGGCCCATTGGTCGCTGACCCATCATGCTGTTGCCTTGGTTGCTCTGACTCATCATGGCAATGGAGGACTGCCCCTGGTAATGCTGGCTCCCTCCTTGTGCCGAGTTGTAATGTGACGTTGCTGCTTGCTGGTGCATCATGGAGACTAAAATGTACATGGAAAATACTGTTTTCTAAAAGGATGTGACAGTTCTCTCCCTAGTCTCTTCGGAAGCAAGTTAAAACCTTCAACTAACATGCATCCTGATACTTCTGTGCATTTTCCACAGGGGGAGATGTTTTCCTACTGCATGTATTTAACTCTTCTGCACTGTATTCCAGAAAGGATGCTATTACATGGTCAGTTCTTGCCATTTGCTTCAGTCAGACATTTAAAAGTACATCTAGCCTTGATTATTTTGAGTTTATTTAAAAGCATGTAATCATTATTACAGTAGGATTAAAGAAAGAAATAAGAACTGGTATTTGTTCCTCTCTACCTCCTGACTAATACATTGCTGCATTTCTTTTCTAATCAACTCCTCTATTTCCATCTTATATACCTGATGATTATACAGTTTAAATAAACTGACATTCTAGGATTTACTTCATCGCTAAATTTCATATTGTCAGAAAGAATTCTTAAGCATTGGACACCCCATTCAATACTCAGTAGCAAACATATTTACAAATTAAGAGATTAATTCTGAGTTGTCTGCTAGACTCTCTATGCCCTGCAAGCAGTGTGAAGTATCAATAAAATAACAAAAAGGGGTAGTAGAAATGTATAAACAGTAAATGTGTAATACTCTTTGGCAGGCTCTTTCAGCTAGGATAAAGGTGCTTCTCAGATCCCTCCCACGGTTGTGGGATTTGCTGCCAGGGACTATCAGACAGTGCTGCTGCACTTTCAGCCAACCCTCTTTTCCCCAACTCATTGCTAACCATAGCAAGTCGTGTAAGTTAAAGCCAGCCTGAAACTGTTCTGACTTACACTGGTGCCTGACACCTTGAAAATCGGAGATGTCTTAAAGCTGTCTTTTCTTCTTGTAAGGTGGTTTTTTTTTTTTATTTCCTCCACTGTCTACAGAAAATATTTACAGAACAAATTCATGTGTGGTAAACCTCTGAGGTCGCTGAAAAGTCAAGTTGGCCCAGAAGGAGGAAGAGGGAGTTTACCTGGATTAGACTGCATGTTGATGTTTGTTCGAGAGACATAATTGCCTATTGACCCCTGGCCTTGCATTGGCACATTCTGAGATGCAGGCACTGTATGGCTATAACCAGGCCCAGTTCCATGACTGCTGACAGTCATACTCAGAGAGGTCGTGGGCATAGTGTTCTGGCCTGACTGCTGCATAGACACGTGATTAGGACCTAGAAAAATTAAAGAGAGCAACAAGAAAATCTGTGCTATTATTGGCAACGTACAGTGAGCATTAAAGCCCTCGCAGCCTTTCTAAAATACCTTATGATAAGGCAAAAGAAAACAAAAAAAATCCTCATTATTAAAATTCCCTGTTATCTACAGACAAATTTAAACTGCCTACTGCACAGTTAGAGTGATCCTCCTCTTCCTGGCAGCCAAATCCAGGCTGTACAGAACGGCAGACAGGAAGAACAAAACCAGCAGCAATGCCCTACAACCATCTCCTTACAGGCAGCAGAACTAACGAATGCCAGTAATTTCACATACTTCAGAAAATACATGGACTCTGGAAGCGTCTCAGCCTTCTGAAATTTGTCATTTCCTTCCTCCTGTCCTGCTGTTGACTCCTCTTCCCCCTTCACATGGATGGTAACAATGGGAAGGCACAGTGGTGGCTGAGAAACACTTTGCACATTGCTGCATCCATTCGGTTCCTCTATAACCAACTCACCTTCTTACCTGGGGCTTAGGCAGTACCAGGGGACCCTCTCCTCAGAGGACAAGCCTGTCTCTCCCCTTTCTGTAGTTTGACTGAAAGTACCCCCGACTTTCAGAAGATAAATTTTCCAAGTCACCATCGTAATCCCTGTTTTTATGGTACTCCCTTTCCAACATCACCCTATGTAGTTAGAAGACTGCTCCAATTAAATCCTGTGTTTGAGAGTATCATCCTGCTTACCTGGCAGTATGCTTGTTTTTTAAAATTCTATTGCTGTTGGGTAACTAAAATTGGGGAGAATCTGATCCTTATTTTTGTTGTTTGTTGCTGTAAATACTTTTATGAATGAGTTTTGGAAAGTTGTTTTCATTGTGTATTGTTATTACCTAAATTGTGATAGTATGTATTGTTGTCTATCTGAACTCAGCTGTATTGTTGTCAATCTAAATTAATTTAGGTAGAATGGAAGACATGCAGAATCCCTAGAAGAGACAGAATTATGTTGAAATGTTTAGATAATGATATTTTAATTCACAGTTATTAAGTGTATCTACAGCCTCTGAAAAACGTGTCTAATTCTCTTAGCACAAGCCTCAGTAATTACTCTTAATGGTATTTATAGACATCAAAATGAGAAAATTTGCTGTAGATTATTATATTTTCCTCTGATGGAGAGGTGCAAGCAGCATTTTCAACAAGAGATAAAGAGAGCGAGCTCTACCAGAAAACAGTGGAGCCAGGTCAACATACCGCCTCAGAGATGTAGCCCTGTGTTTTGTTCCAGTTTTTGTATGTCTTGTAAAGCTGATCCTTCTACTTGTGCAACATGAGACTACACGGTGTTTGAATGGAGCTGGCAGTTGCTTTGAGTGAGAGATGGAGTGAAGCAAGTGTTGGTAAACCTTGCTGTATTTGCATGGGAAAACTTAGAGAATCTTGGCCTTATTTAAAGAAAAAAAAAAGGCTTGGCTAATTTGTGATTGTAAGGCATAACATGAAAGCATGACTAAAAGTGGTTAAATAAAATCACTAGAACAGTAAGATAAATATTGAGCCTCTTTAGTACTTTCATGAATCTAAGGCAGTTGAGTTTTAATTTGAAAGGCCTTATTCATGATTTCTGAACAGATAAAATTCTCAGTTGGGCCCAATTCTGTTCAGAGGCAGCTGAGTTTCACTGGCTGGTTTATTGAATCTAATGGGTTTGCCCACAGGGCTGTGGCATGAAGGATCACTGACGTGGAGATGGTGGATTACTGGACATCTCAGTGGGTTGTTTTTTAACTTGTCCCCATCAACAGAATTATCGTTACGATTGACTTAGCTGCCACTCTTGAGAGTTATCATGTATGGAGGGAACTACCTAGTTACTGTGTCCTGCAGAGGCGATTCCTGTAAAGTCCTCACTGAGGACAATAAAGATGACTAAAATGTAGCAGCTTCTTCCCTGTTCTTCCCTCTTTAACAATCAGCACTAAATGCTGTACCTGTTCATTACAGACTTTCATCTCTATTGCCACTAGATGAAAAACTTTCACAAGTACCAGAGCCCATATATTTGAATTGTTTGTGCATATTCCTAATTTCCAAAAACCGCTGTCCAACAATTGTTGACCAATGTCTCAAAGTCTATCTGCACATCAAGACTGCTGTGTCATATAGCATCATTGTGCTAACTTGATTCTAGCTGGCACAGAGACAGCAGCAGTGGAGACTGGCAACCACGGGAGTGTTCCCAAGCCCAAGGGTGTGAGTGTCCGAGTCCCACAGCAGGCACTAGCAGCAGAGCACATGCCATCACTGCTGCTGTCACCTAGGCTACTCACAAGAGGCAAGCTACTGCATTCTCGGTCAGACCTCCATTTCGAAGTGTAGCTACGTCCTCAGTCTGGTTTCCAGTGGACTGATAATTTCATTATAAAATACCTGGCACTACCCAATGGATAAAGTCTCAGTGACTCGGCAGAGAACAAACCACCCTGAGACCCTCACAACGCAGGTTTTAGGACTGGCTTGGGGCAACATGAGGGAAACTGTCCTGGCTGCTTTCTGTTCTGCAGATGACTCGCGTCTTCAGGACTGACAGTCTGATTCTTTCAGTCAGCACTAAATTACTATAAAGAACTGGAGGGTGGGGGGCAAATAACAAAACCCAGCAACAATAACACTGAAAATGTAGATTCTTAGCAACACAAAACAATGTTTTGACTGGCTTATTGTAATATTTATACTAGGTAATAAATCTTTCGAAAAGAAGGCCCAGATCAGTTTAATAAGTTCACTGTACAAGCTGTAACTGTATAAAGTAGGTACCTCATGCATTAGTTTAAAAGGTACTATCAGCTTGACCACAAATAGATTTTTAAAAAGTCAGAAGTGATTTCATGGCTTCTGTCTGCACTTGAGTCCCCCTGCCAAGGTCTGTGATTTTACAATCAGATATTTCTATTTATAGAAACTGTTTTCTCTCTGTCACTCTGGGAAAGACCCAAAGAAACAAGAACTGACTAAATAACTACGAACTACAAAATAAACATGAACTACAAAATAAACAGATTAGCTATACTATAAAATGCACAAAGTAAAAAAAAATTTGTCTTTCAATTAGTTTCTTTTTAGTTGCACAAACAAAAGAAACAAACAAAGTATATTGTCATACTCATACGAAATGTCTGTGCAGACTCTTTGGCTATGTAGTACAATCTCTGCAAGCTTCTGTAGAGGACAAAGGCTGATGCAACACCAAATTATTTCTGAGGCAGCATGTATCCTGGAAGGTCTGTGCAATCTAAAGGCTTGGTTGTGCTGTTAGTCATGCAAGCAATTTCACTTTACCCTGGCGAACCCCACCACCTTCAAGAGGTCTCTATATACCACAATATATAATTTTTTCTTACTAAAAACTTGGATGCATTTTTACTTGGTGATTTTCATTATACATTTTTTAAAAAATGTTTTTCATTTCCCCTATAGAAATACTAAGCAGACTGGAGTCCTTGCAGAAGCCAACATCAATACTGACTGTAGCCATTTTGTGATGATTTCAGCATGTGCCTGAAATCCCCATATGCCTGAAAGGTGAGTTAGGAGAGGTCTTTTACAGCTCTGTAAGTATATTCTGCATTAATGATTTTGTTGCCAAGCAACAGCAAAGCAGCACAAAGGGGACCGAAGCTCACCATTGCTAATCTGACTCTGCATGAGGGAGGAAGGAGGAAGGCCTGTCCCAATTGCATCACTGAGATTGCTCTGTGAATGGAGAGATTGGTTGGATGCACTCTGAGTCATTCCTCCTGGGCCCAAGTTTATGTTTTGCGTTGGTGGCTGCAAATAACAAGGAGGAGAAGCAAATTTTTTGTTAGATTTTAATTAGAAAAATAATAACCCCCGAATTAGCCCGAGTGACTAAAAACTGCCTCAACTCAATATGTGCTTCCTTCACTTTTTGGGCTTGCTTGCATAAACCTTTCTTCGTTTGACTACTATGTGTGAATGACATTCAGCACAGTACAGAGAAGCCAGCAGGCAGCACAGTGAAGATCTTAAAATTGTGCTTATAGTAGATTCTGGCTTCTGTGCCCATTCTTCCGTGCTTACATGAATTTCATTTTGTGCTGGTCTGAACATAGCTGCCGAGGGGATATGCATTAGCAAAGACGATACAGAAGTGTGTTGACAAACTGACCTTTGTCAAGCATAAAGCTATACTGTATTTTGTGTCATGTGCGATACCTCCAAAATCAATCCATTTCGCAAGAATAAAACAATGTTTAAAGACAAACCGATGCTCAAATGCTGAATTAGATTTTTGAGATGACATTGATAAAATAGTGACTTTTTTTTTTTCCCTGAGTAAAGACTATGGTAAGCATAGGTAAAGAATAATGAATTTGGAACAAAGGAGCCTGTGCAGATCTGTACCACTGCACCATTCATAGTATATAGACCTTGAGCTACGGAGACAACAGATAAACACAAATGTCCCAAAGAAAGTGTTTTAAACACAGTAAAAGTAGCTTTTGATTTGTTTAGTGGTCTACTTTTCAACTTCAAAACTTTTAGCTGGGAAAACACTAAAAATGGTTTCTTGATAGTGATCAGTAACAGAATCAAAGCACGTTTCCCTCTGGCATAGTAAAGGTATCTGACGGTAGCACTGGTACTTACAGCAGGAAGCAAGGACTGCATATTCTGGTTAGAATCTGCTATTGTTGCCAAGTAAACCAGGTTTCTGTGCAAGATTTGTTGGTATCTACAGAATAAGGAGTAAAGCTTATTTGGAAATGGTTAACAATGCAGAAAATTCCAAACCTTTCTCTTTTTTTTCTTTTTTTGCTATTTACAAATGATTAAATTACACTAGCCAACTTTTCATCTGCCATAATAAATAGCAATAGTAATGACGTATATCTGTGCTGTCATGCTTTTCATCAAAGACCAGCGTGTTCAACAAATGGGTAAACTTGGGGTAAGGGAGAGGTAAACTACACTCTCCTTTGAAAGCATGTCGAGTGAACTGTGAAGCCGGGACCTCAGTCTTTGAGTAGCGACACCCGGTCAGCTGCTCTAACAATCGGCCACTTTTTCTTCCTCTGTTTAACAAGGGTCCTAGTAGTAATGACATCCCAGAACTCCAAAAAACAAAACCTGCAAGCTGAGAAGAACAAGGCTTTTTTCAAGAGTGCTCTAACTGGAGTGTTTACTCAAGTAAGCACCACCAGAACCGTTTATGCATCTTCACAGTTCTCGATGAACTGGAAAAACCTCATAATAAAGAACAGCAGGGCATCCAAAAGCAAACCAGCAGCTGTGCCGCGTGCGGAGCAAAGTGAGGAGTCACACTCTTGGAAGCAGGGAGGGTTACTCTTGGAAGCAGGGAGGGTTCCAAGAAGGCAAGAGAAAATGCCTCTTTAGCATGAGTTTTCTTTTGATAAGGGGAAAATGGGTGGGAAGCGGCAAAAGTTGCAAAAACTGAAGCCAGAATGGTGACATGACTCCTTTAGCAAAGGTACCTTTTTTAGACATTTTTTTCAAAGTACAGCTTTCTGCGTTTGGCCCCATAACGGGGCAGACTGGCGCTTCTTCCTGACTGAGATTTAACCCCTGAAGTTTATAAAAATATTTTGCTTTCAAGATTAGGAATAGTAAGCAGTGATACAAACAGGTACGTCTATGTGTATATTCTTTTAGCCATAGATAACCACATTGCTGACCCTTAATGTTTAATTACTTTTGGATGAAAATGTGTTACTAACTTTGTACCTGATTCTACTTGTATTTAGTGAATCTGCATAGAGCAAGTGCTTCAATAACCACAATTGTTTATAATTTTTTAAATAAATGATTGGTTAAAAATATTAGTTGAAATATTAAAAATATAAGTACTCAAATGCTTAAGAAAAAAATATCTCTGTTCCAAGAACAATATAAATTTCTTAATACAAGTGATTCTATAAAAATAGCCCATTTTCTCAGTGATCAGTGAACAGAACTGTTCATAGTAGTATTCTTGAGAAAAAGCACACCAAAAATTTCTCGCATACTCCAAAATTCGTAATACTCACTGAGTACATTCTGCAGTTTTCCCCTTGCTCTGATAATCCATAATACATTGTATTAGGTGGTGATTTTCATCTAGCATCTGCGTAAAAGAAATAGGATCAAGACACGTTACTACGAGAATCGTATTAAAGTCCTGTGCTTTTGTAATACTCCACATTCACTTTTCTTGGCAGTGCACGGTGCTTTGTGCAGTTTTGTGGCCTTGGGATTATTACAAAATACCTACGTGTGACTTTATTGAGGTACAAGATTGTGCTTTTCAAATAATTCATTTATGAACAGTTATCTTTAAAGGAGTTAGGTGAAATACCCAACACAGAAGAATTAATAGACTTACCTGTTTTGCTCCTTAAATGGCAGATAGATTTTTGTGCTGAAGAAGGAAAACACTTTCACTACGAAATACCCCTGCCTCGTTCTAAAATATCACCCAACCCTTTCCAAAACTTCAGATTTTACTAACATGCCTACTTTCATGCCTACAAGAGGCGTGCTTTCAAACAATTCAAACCTACTCGTTTTCCTGCACGGGACTAGCGTGCGCAGACTACTGAACTTGATGAAGTATAAAATTTGTATTACCGGATCTACTGAAACCACATTTAAGAGAATTACACCCCAATACGTCCTCTGGGGTAGTTCAGTTCTAATAGAGGGAAAACTTAAAATGAAAACACAGAGTAACTAGGTATCAATTAATTTATGTGCGTCAGTGGCCGCTAGCTTAGCTTCATTCGATAAATTCCAGTGACTGCCTTGTTCCAAGAAGATCAGAGCTGCTGAAGAAAATGACCACTGACCTTTATTTAATGAACTCATAATCTAATTAAAAGCTTAAAATATCCTTTGATTTGTTTTAAAATTTCAAATACAATAGTTTGTCTCTTTCCCCCAGCTGTCTGGTGAATGCGGCAAGCTTTCTGCAGGTGAATGAATGGAAAAATAACACTATTTACAAATTTAGATTTGCCTCTGGCAAAGACTCCCTACATAATACAGCTTGTAGGCACTGCTGCTATTAAGTGCTTGCGAGACTGGGCCTTTGAACTGCTGTGTCATCAGGATAGCAGAACTCTTGTGGAAGAGAGTAACATGTTCTCATGCGACTTAAATGTGAAGTAATTCCTGTAGGTATGTGTTCTGATCAGCACAAATTCTCGACCCATTCAGATGCAGACCAAGGGCTAGCTTACAGGAAAATGAGCAGAAGAGTCTTTTTGATGCACTTTGATCTAGCTAGTCACTCCCTTAGAGATACTCAGCTTCTGCTTCTTGCGTGTGATTTGCAAGTCGTCTTAACTTTGCTGGACACCTGTGTCCATCAGGGGCTCTGGCTGCTGGGACTTGCAGTGATCCCCTGCGGCTGAAGTCAGCGAGGGTCTGAGGAACCGAGGCGTTGCTGTGGCCTGCCACAGCAGGTCTGCAGGCTGCTCTCCCGAATGCTGACAGGGAACGTCAGAGCTGTGTCAGTCAAGAATCCATGTTCCTCCTGCATGCGTGCCTATGCTCACATGGCAACCCGGGTGCAGCATATAATTTTAAGAGAAAATACTCCTGTCGGATTCACAATGCAGCCCTTTGTTTCATGCTCTCTACTCACTGTTGTACAGAATTTTCACCTGTGTCAGTGGGAATTCTGTATATAGGATTAGCAAAGAATGTAAACCCGTCCTTTTCAGTTTCCACAACAGGTATCACTGACAATATTGTCACATTCAGTTAAGATACGTACTCAACAGCAAGCGTCCAAGCAACATTACAGATACCTTCACCAGAAAAGGGCTATGCTTCTACAGTTAGCTGAGGAACATTTTGCTTACTTGAACATTTTGGTCCTTGAAAAAGGAATTGGGAATAGCTTTTTTTCCTAACTTATTAGGAAAAAAGAACCGAGTTCTGATCTCCATTACACAGAAGAAACTGGAGTTTACTGCCCTGCAAATGCTATTTGATGAATTGTTTTAAAGTACCACCATCGCTGCTGTCTTGTGCTCTAACTTCCTCATGTGAAATCTATTTTAGCAATAGTTGGTACTGGAATAACAATAACAGCTTTGAAAGACCATCAAAATTTATTTAGTAAATAATAAGCTACTTATGAATACAAATAAGAATAACCTTGTTTTTCAATAAAATTGGTATCTGTTCTAAAAAGCTCGCTTTAATGAGGATTTTTTGAGTTCCTAGCCCAGCACCTGCTTCTTCTCTCACTGCCCCATTTCTGTTCCTGATATAAAGCCCATCCAGTCACGGCGCCTGCAAGCCTCTTCCTCAGCATCACTGCCTGTCAAAAAGAAAATCACTGCCAACAGCCCAACGTTGATGAACAGTCCCGCAGGAACAGGCCAGCACATGTACCTGAGATGCGAAATGTTTTTACACATTGTTGGTAAAGAAATAACATTTTGAAGCTTCCATAAAGTTTGTGACTATGCAAAACAGGAAGGGCTTGAAAATCAAACTGAAGATACTTTGTGGATACAGTCATGGTTTTAACTACAAACTATCTGAATTATGAAGTTCTGCCTAGCCCCAGCCAATCTGGAGGTTAGAGAAAAACTTATCCACTGAGTCTGAAATATTTTAGTATTTAAAATTGACCGATTCACACTAGTACATGTGCTGCAAGAGCCACACAAAGCAGGATTAGTTTCCAAGTAGTCTCCTGAGGTTCAAGTCATCTCTTCAGTCTCTTGGGGCAGTTTGTTCTGTCTTAATCTCTGTTCTGTCACAGTCTTCCACTGAAGTTTCTTTTCCCTAGAAGTCGTAAATTGCACCAGGTAACGGTTTGGCTCCAAACCCCACATGGCAGTCGGTATTAGCAATGGCACTTCTTCACCGCTCACAACTTACGAATGGACCGTGTAGAGCACGTGCCCCTCACTTCCACCGCCCTGCACAACTCCGCATAAACAAAATGCCTGTACAGTGGGGAACGCGCAAAAAACACGGCAGAAGTACAAACGACAAACAGTGGTCAGAGGCAAAGCATGCATGTTCTGTATAGACATTTCCAGCCTCTTCCTCACGGACCGTTACCTTCTGCAGGAGGAAGGGGTGTCGGGCGTGCGTGCACGGTCCCTGCTGTCAATCCTGCCGAACGGGAAACAATAACTTCCCAAGTAGGAAGCCTCCGCTCTGGCCTCCACAGGAGACCCACGCGGAGATCTCCTCTCCAGAGAAAATCTTTCAAAACCTTGGGTTGTCATTAAGCATCCATAAACACATCACAAATAACCGTAATAGTATATGAAAAATAGCGGTGATTGGTGCTCCCTCTAGCTTCGAAGAGATTAAAATTCTGCATCCAAATACAAAAGAAAACCCTCGCGAATGCAACATTTGATTGTAATTCATTTTTGAGGTTGGTTTTTTTTAGGGCACCCGGAGCTGACATGCCATCAGAAATCAATCATGTATTTGCAGATTTTATTGCAATTTCCCAATGTATCGTCGGCAGCTTTTTTCCCCGTGGCGAGCAGCAGAGATAACGTGCCATCCCGATTTTATTCCCAAAGTCCTTCTCTCGCTCTCTCCTTGCAGTGATCTGAGCACCTTTGCTTTGTTCCACCTCCTCCTCCTCCTTCCCCCACCTCTCTCTCCAGCTGTCCATCTTTGCAGCCCTCGCGAATTCCCTAGTTTTCCTGACCGCCCTAGAAATAAGCCTCCCTCCGGGAGCACCGGCGGAATAAATGTCTAAAATTGTCTGTATAAAAGCATGCTTTTTTACCTTCTGGATAGTTTGCTGGGTGACCTCCCCTTTGCCTCTTGGGCGAGCAGAAGCAAAGGCAACCGACATGGTGGGGTTTTTTTATGTGTCTATAATATATTGGTTCCAGGCTCTAATAATATTGTTATTATCTGCCTGCTATTGCCGTGCAAAGATTCTCCGCAGTGCATGGGGAGGGGAGCCGGCGCAGATGGTACGATCTGCGCCCCGCAATGAGCCATGGGCACCGCACCACCCGCCGCCACGCACCGCCCTCGCCCCGCCGCCTGCGCCGCCGGCTCGGGGCGGG
>VZSC01000250.1:83604-101027 GCA_013398225.1 Steatornis caripensis | reverse complement strand
CTCAGCCTTCTGTTCTCCAGGCTGAACAGACCCAGGGCTCTCAACCTTTCCTGATGAGGAAGAAATGTTCCAGTCCCCTCATCATCTTTGTAGCTGTCTGCTGGACTCTCTCCAGGAGTTCCCTGTCTCTCCTGAACTGGGGAGCCCAGAACTGGACACAGCGCTGCAGATGTGGCCTCACCAGGGCAGGGCAGAGGGGGAGGATCACCTCTATAATGCACTTAGTGCCAAATAGGCTCTTCCGTTTTTTCAGAAATTAAAAGTGCTGTGAAAGTGGAGCTAATGTCTAATATAATCTACCTCTCCCTTGTTGAATAGCTGGTCTAGTTTAATGTTTCTGGTAGAGTCTGTAACACACGAACAGCAGGGCCACCCCATAAGGGAAGAATGATTCCAATCAGCCTATGCGAAGCAGTGGGAGTGTGTGTGAAAAGTCAACTTCCGCCCCTTGATGTGGGAAAAGGTGTATTCAAAGTGAGAATTAGGACATTAAGGCAGCAAGCTACTGACAGGCTGCTTGTAGGTTTTACTGGATCTAAACTTTGGTGTTCTGGGTTCTGACTTGAGCAATACCGCAGGCCAGTTGTAGTTTTGTTGTCAATCCTGCTTCTGTGGCTGTGGAAATGCAAATGCTAGTGTCGGGGAGAGCTGAGGAAAACACAGCTTGTAAGAGGAATGTGGATGTATCTGTTGGGAGCCACGTGGATTTAAATTGGTATAAGCTGATTATGAAACTGCACCCTGGAATCTAATGTAATTTTTGTCAGTCCTTTCTCCGGGTTGTGGCAACAGGAAATAAAACAATGTCTTCCAGTGGAAATCATGTTTACAGTGTGAGGTTTTTGTCCTTGTTTGTTTTTTCCTACTCATTTCAGTAAAGTCTACAACTGCTAGGGGCTTTGGGCCTAGCTTAACATTTTTCTTCTTCTTTTAATGTGTTGAAGGTTGGAGTAAGAGGGAAGGATATTGTTGTTCTTGGTGTGGAAAAGAAGTCTGTGGCAAAACTTCAGGATGAAAGAACTGTGCGGAAGATCTGTGCTCTTGATGACAATGTCTGCATGGCTTTTGCAGGTATATGATGCCTTCAGGGGTTTTGGCAGTTATTGGAGCACCTCTGGGTATGTTTGTGGATTCCGAGAACACAAAATACTTAGCGTAACTGGCTGAGGACTGTGGGGAAGGAGTGTATTTCCACGGTTGCTTATTCTTTTTTAAATAAGAGTAGCCCACTGTATGGATATGTATGTATAGAGAGAGCGCCGGTGATCTAATGAGAGGGAACACGTCTTAAAGTTACTAAAGTGGTCTAGGTTTAATGTGAGGATGAAGACTGCGAACTGATGTGTCACTGGCACAGGTACAGATATATGGTAATTAAACATATAGATTTAAATGTATATATGTTTACTTAATGTATTTTACGTATTTAAAATGTTACATATTATATGTAAAATACATATTAATACATAGCACAGGAGCTGTAAGAGACATTTGCCAGTTACGTGGACCTTTTTCCCACAGGCATCAAGCCAAAAAAACCCTTGAGTTTTGTGGCTTTGCATAGAATGAAAATGTCTGCTCTAGTTCAGAAGACTTCTTCTGAATGAACAGCTCGGGATTTGAAGCATAAATATTATAGTTCCACATTCTTCCTATTCCAAATGCCTTAATTTCCATTGTTCAAAGCTCAAACAGGAGGCATGAAAGTTAAAAAACCCCAATGTAAATGGAAAGAAAACATCTAGTTTAGAATCTTCGTGTCAGTGTTAGTAATGCTTTAAGGGGAGATCTGATTTAACCGGCAAAATGAATAGCATTTAAATTTAGTGTGCAGGAGTGATAGGCTCAGCTACTTCTGCCACTTTGCTCCCTTTGCTAAGGGTTGCAGTACATGCAGGTGGGTTCACAAGCCTGAAGAAAAGTTCTCTAATAGAAACACAACTGTTGACTAAAACCGGCATCGTGAGCTAGAAAGTAAAACAAGAAATAAATTTCTCTTTAATTGTTTTTCAGAGTCGCACTCATTTTTGTCAACTGACATCATGCTGCCTTATCCGCTAGGCAAGATTTGCTGTGCAGATAAAGCTGGCTTATAGTTAGGGGGATGGCCTAAGAAATAAGAGCAGCGAGTGTGAGAATTGAGACTGCTTTGCTAGTTTGCTGTTAGATGGAGTGCTGTCAGTAACGTTTGACTGCCTGGGCCAGAATTGCATGTGCTGGATATCTGACTCACAAACATGAAAGCTGTAAACGAGATCCCCTCCTTGTGATACATGAGCTTCTTTCTGTTGCCTTGAAAATGCTGTTCTTGCTCAGCAAACCTGGGAAAGTGTGATGTCTCCTTTGCTATTGTATTGCCGCCAGCACTGACCTGATGAGCCTTTTGGGGCAAGACTGGTTGTTGTTTGCGCCTGCAGTACGAAGCGTGAATCTGAGAATATGCTGTTGTTTCAGGGCTGACGGCTGATGCCCGAATAGTTATAAATAGAGCTCGCGTGGAGTGCCAAAGCCACAGACTTACAGTGGAGGATCCTGTCACCGTGGAGTACATCACACGTTACATTGCTAGTCTGAAGCAGGTAGGTTGGACAGCACAGAGACAGTTGAAAATATGTCCTGGTGAACAGCGCTGCAGGCCAAGTGTGTAAAACGTCTGTCCTGGCCTTGTTCTACTCGGCTGGTAAAAGTCAGCCTAACAAAACACATTGCGGGTGTTTATTGGAAACGGAGATGTAGTAACAGAGAAGGAGGATTGATTACTGTTTGGGTTTTTTTTTTCCAAAGATGAAGAAATTAATTAGTACTTGTAAGGACCACGTAATTACTTTTGTGATACCATCAGGAACACTCTGCTAATCTACAGCTGGAATTCGCTCTCCTAACAATGGCGCTATGTTATTGTCAAAACGTCTTCGTGGCTCCTGTTTTTTTTTTCCTCCCACTGAGCGGTTGCAGGGATGGGTAAGAGGGGAGCACATCAGTGCTTAATATATTTTACATTTGATATTCATGAATCTGAAATGAATTACACTGTCAAAATACGCCCAACTGCATTCTGTGATAAAATTATTCACTTGCCATTGTATTAAACTGAGTTTCAGCAACTAGTGGGGATTAGAAAAAGTCTAATTTACTTACGCACAGACACATGTTAGTGTAGTGATGATGATAACACTGTAATTCTTGCAGTAATTGCTAGCCTGCCAGAGCCAAATACCACTTCCCAAAATTTCACTTAGCGCCTTCACAGTAATCTCACTTTTGTGTAGGTCATTCTGGCATGTGGGTGATTTCTCTAGAACTGTTGTAAAGCACAAATCTCACAGGGCATTCCTGCAGCAGTAATGCTGCTGGTGTTAGGCTGCCTTGTTCCTGGGCACTCCTGGTGTGCGATGTGGCAATGCCTGAGCTAACCGGGGGTCAGCAGCAGGGCCATAACACGGGCTTTGCTGTAGCCTGCTTATTGCCGTGGAGGGTGCCTTGATTTCTGATGGAACTGTGGCAAATCATTGGTGAAAAGTGACTGTGTTCAGGTGCTGTCCTGAGCCCGCTTGTCGAAGCGCAGGGTTATACCTGGGCTTGCAGACTTGGCCCTGTCTGCCTCGGCACCACCTGGCAGCTGAGGGCGCTTCTTCCCGATGGCTGTAATCAGTGGGAGTTAGGAACAGGGGCTGAACAGTAGCCTCTCCCTTGCCTTGCTTAGGGTCTTCTGTAAGGCATGGAATCCCAGCTTTAACAGGTCGATTGGTAAGAGAGCCCCTAAATATATTTCTGGTGGCTCTTCTGGTTGTAACTTCTGCAGTGTCTGCTTTCCACACTGAGAATGTTTTTGGAACTGAAATAAGTGTCTCTTCTGTCTGATCAGAGGTACACACAAAGCAACGGTCGCAGGCCTTTTGGTATCTCTGCTCTTATTGTGGGATTTGACTTTGATGGAACCCCCCGGCTGTACCAGACCGATCCTTCTGGTACATACCACGCTTGGAAGGTGAGTTGATTCAGTTTCCTGTGGAGGTGTAGTGAAATGTTTGTGAGTTAATGTCTCCTTTAACGAGGGACTGGTGTAGAAAGGAGACCTCGCTGGCCAGATGGTGCTGGCTCACAGCTGCAAAAATCCTCAATGATCAAATGTACTGAGAATGGCAGTCTGCAGCTCAGCTGTACTTGGGAAATCTTGTCCTGTTTTCTGGAAAAAAGCTCCACCTGTGCCTGACAACTGTCCTCGTGTGTGACATGTGGGAAGTAACGTGTTCAGTCTCCTGAAAAATACATGGGGATTGCAAAACAGTTTCAGATTATGTAACTGTACAACTCTCATTTCTTGCTTACTCTGTAAATGAAGTGTTGTCCAAACTTCCGTCCGTTGTCTTTTTCCCCGCTTGTTTCCAGGCTAATGCCATTGGCAGAGGAGCCAAATCTGTGCGTGAATTCCTGGAGAAAAACTATACGGACGAAGCCATTGAAACAGATGACCTCACTATTAAGCTTGTCATCAAGGCTCTTCTTGAGGTGAGTCTGCTTCAGAGCCTTGTGGGGCTTTTCACTGCATGTCTGGATTAGCGTCTTAAACGCGACTATGTGAAAATCTTTGTGCATGTCACAGGAACATACTAGAAAAGGATCTGTAAAAACTGTTTGTGGTAGGCCATGGGCGTGGGATTAAATTCAGGGTTCAGAATATTTTGGGTAACGGTTTCCGTAGCTGACACAGGAGAACTTGGTAGCAGTCCTCTGGGCAGGAAAACGGACGTCAGTTCTGGGTGCTAAAACAAAAGCACCAGAGAGGTGCCAAGCCATCTGCGGAATATTTGACTTTGGTATTGAAGTTTAAGATACAGAAAGTACCCAGGTCAGCTGGTGGACACGAGGTGTTCCTCCCCAGCCACTGAGTGCATTGATGCCAGAATGAAGACCCTCACTTTTTGAGTTACGCTGCTACTGGAGTCGAGATCTTAGAGCTAACGAGCAAAATCCTCCTCCTCCATACCTGTTCTTCTAAGAAGACCTGAAAGGGGGTTGTTAGAATTAATTAATGGACACGTGCCTAATACCCACATCTGACTCTTATTAAGGTTGTGCAGTCCGGTGGGAAGAACATTGAGCTGGCAGTTATGAGGCGAGACCAGCCGCTCAAGGTAGGGCCTTCGTTTTGCTTTTCCCTGATCCTGTCCTTGGTGATCGGCATTAACTTTCATCCCTTAATCTCGCTTTCTGCCCTGGCGAATGCTTCTGTGTTATCAGTGGCCAAGGAATGTTGTTGTGTCTGCATGAGGTATCTGTGTCTGGATAAATACCAGTGAACCTTCTTCCCATGTCAGAACCAGGATGGCTTAAATAAAAGCCTCTCTGTTGTACCAGGGTCTTGAGGGTCGCCTGTGTTTCTGTTTTAGATCCTAAACCCTGAAGAAATTGAGAAGTATGTTGCTGAAATTGAAAAAGAAAAGGAGGAAAACGAAAAGAAAAAACAGAAGAAAACATCATGATGAATGAAATTCAACTGCTTAGCTGCTGCTTTTTAATTCAAGTGATGGGTTATTCTGTATAGACAACGTGTAGGCATTCCACTTACTCATACTGTGCCCCTCTTGAGACCTACAATAAACCTACTGATTTTTTTTAAAGCTGTTATTTTAAACAAAATCTGTCTATTCCTTGGATTTTAATTACCTAGGCTCATTTGGTTGGCTACAGAACGGCAGTAGTGGCCCATTACAGGACAAAGACTTTGTTTGCATTTTTTCCCTTGGACACTTCACTCTCTTTAATGATTCCTTTCAGTTTGTGTCAGCTGTTAGCTCCACCCCACCTTTCTTTTTGTCAGTAGCTGTCTGAAGGGTTGTGTTATGGCCTCAACAGAACAGAAGTAGTACAGAATTCTGCTTTTTTTCTCCTAATTGGTGTCATCAAACTTCAAGGGCTGGTGTCTGGACAGGAGCCGTGTGGTCCCTGTGAAGGACAGTGGGGGTTGGGGAGGGCAGGCCCAGAGCTGCCTGCTGCAGGCTCATCTCTGCAGCAAGGTGCATGGTGTGGTGCTTGTGTGGACCCTGTGTGATTCATCAGGTTCAGAATAAAGTGTTGCTGTTGTGATTCCTAGCAGGGGATTTATAGATCAGTCACTTCCTAATGCTGAAAATAACTACAGCGAAGGTCATGTTCACAACCTGTGTGACACTGCTCCTGCTTCTCCTCTTGTGTTTACCCTCTGTACACCTTACCTGCAGGAGCTGGGTTTAATGTGGTTTCTGGTTGAGCCTGGTTGCTGCTCCTGGCCTCAGCAGTGGTGTGAGCCAGTTCTCTTTTCCCTTCAGCACAGGGAGATTGCTCTGGCACTGTAAGGGAGATGGAGCCCTGGCTCTTTGTGCCAGAGCCACAGCGCTTGTGAGAGGTGGGATCTGGTCTGTGCCATCAGCTCACCACAGACATCAGTGTGTATAATGGAATGAACTTAGAATTGCTAAATTTGTAGGTGTCAGGTGAAAACTGTTTACTCAAATGTTTTAACAATACCCCAAAGGAGATGTGACTGGGAAGAGGGGATTTTATTTCAGATGAGGATTTGTGTTATGGCATCTCTACGATCCTGTTCAGGCCCTTGAAAGGCTCTTTCCAGCTGAGTCTCTGCTGTCACCATCCCTGCACCCTAAGGCTCAGGGCAATCACAGCCTGTGCCGCTGGGCCCTTGGGGCAGTGGGGGAGCTGGGTGCCCAGGCACCCATGCCACTCTGAAAGACCGTGTGTGCAGAACAGAGCAGGCCCCCCACCCATCATGCACAGGGGTGAACAGGATCAACACCAGCCCCTTCACCCTCCCTGTCTCAAATCCTATTTTTTGTTTTGTTCCTGGCACTTTGTTTATCTATCTTCCACTATGCCCTTGAAGTTAAGTGCAATAAAGAGCTTTCCATCGTGTCTGGCCCCTCTGCTCCCAGCTTTCAGGGGAGAGGGCTGCTGGTCCCTTGACTAGT
The DNA here is from genome assembly GCA_013398225.1 of Steatornis caripensis. NCBI lineage: Eukaryota > Metazoa > Chordata > Aves > Caprimulgiformes > Steatornithidae > Steatornis > Steatornis caripensis. The sequence continues at coordinate 94,062 of VZSC01000250.1, read as the reverse complement.
TCTTCACTCATGGAGCTTCAGTGTAGTCTTGGTCCCCATTTCAGAGAAGCCTCAGGCCTCTCCCTCCTGAGCTCTTACCCACTAGGCTCAACACCTGCTTGCAATAGTAATCACAGACACTTTGTTACAAACATTTCTCCATTTATATCCTAGGGGTGGAGCTGGAGCAGCCTCTGTGCCTGCTTCAGACACCCAGCAGGGGGATTTACAGGTGTAGAGCCAGACTCAGGTGGGAGCAGGTACAGCAAGGGCCCCCAAAAGCATCCCTGTACCCAGCCACAGGGGGCTCAGCTGCAGGAGCCCCAGGACCACCCCCTGCCAGGATTGCTGCACTGCTCTAGGCAGCAGGGAAGCCTGCAGTAGCTCTCACACAGTCCCTGACCTCTCACACCACAACTGAGCTGTTTACAGCTAAATGCTGCAAAGCAAAGTGTGGGCAGAGAATCCCACAGGGATCAAGGACGGGAAAGCTACAGGGCTGCTGTCTCCTGCTCCGGAAAGCATCGGACCACATCAGCTAGAGAAAGGGAGTTGCTGGAATACAGCACCATTTCATTTATCAGTCCTTGGGCTGAATTTCCAAGTGAAGGGCATTGTGTGGTTTCCTGCAAAACTCACCAGTATCACTCCCCCACATTGGGATTTTTCCACCCAAAAGCTGACAGGGCTGGTTCCCAGAGGAGCATGGCTCACAGTTAACTAGCCCAGGGCTGAGCCACAGCTGTTTGTCTCCTCACCCTGCTACCACACAGCAGAATGAGCCAGGCACAGCCCTCAGCTCAGAGGCCAGGACACCTCTATAGCACAATAACTTCAGTAACAACAGTTGTGCCCTATGTATTCGATCTGAGGCTTCACTGTAGAAACAAGGGGAATTACTGCCTTCAATAAAAAGGCATTATTACACAGAAATTAATGATGATTTCTCTTCTTACCACAGCCACCTAGGGACTCTGACAGTGCAATTCCATCTTTACACTTCATGTCACACTGGCTGTTTTGCCAGCAGAGAAATTAAGAGGCTGGCAGCAGCTCCCAAGGAGGCTGTTCCAGCATACACCCCCTTTTGCTGGTACAAGCTCAGATACTGAAGGCATTCGTAGCTACTGAACTAGCAGCGCTGCCACCAGCCCAAACAAGCTCTCCTAAAGCCGCACCAGCCCAGGACTCGGGCTCCATCAGGGAGAGGCACAGGCTCAGGGCGGGTTGGGCAACAGGAGCACTCCTGAGGCGGATTCCTAGGCAAGAGCCAGGCACAGAAACATAGCATAAGAGTAACAAGGGGTCAGTGCCTGCATTGGGGTTTTTAAGCCTGTTTCAAATACCACATAACACTTTCCAGGCTTGCCAGAGCTCCACAACAGTCTTACCTGACTGTGACTGGAGCCCTGCTAGGGCAGGCAGCTGTCAAGTTGTACAGACTGAGGGTCCCAAGCTATGCACAGAACAGAGCAGGAGGGAAACATTAAACATGTATATGTTTATTATAATTACAATTTACATTACTCCAAAGAGCAGCCCCACTGCTATGTTCTAATTCTTAGCAATAAAGTCCTACAAAAATAAATCCAAGCTTTTACAGTAACCTAAGTCAATGCATAACTAAAAAACTCTAGCTACGTAAGGGGTTCGGTCATCAAGGTGCTTTTTCAACAAAATTCCCTACGAACCAAAAAAGGGACACATGCCTATAGCGATTTAACCCACTTATTCATGCAAACAAATGTAACCCCCCCTCCCAACCCCTCTCCCCACATACAGATTTTTAAAAACAAAAGAGAAAAACAACTAAACTATTTACAGTATGGGGGGGGGTACAGAGGAAACAAATTAAACATGCCCATCTGTTAAGCTTCATTACATGGACTCCCACCCCTTGGTTTAATGAAAACACTCCCTAGTGCTCCACCACAGTCTACGAGTGTACAGAGAACTGTTTGCGTTTGGTACTACTGATGAGCGAGGCACAAACAGAGGCAAGAAGTCAGAGCTTCAGATCTCCTTCCCAGACAGTCAACTACTGCCAAAAATTCTTTATTCTCAGCACAGACGCTTGCCACTCCCGTCCTGCCGAGGGCAGGGCACGCCATCCCCCTACACTGCCCTGACCCAGTAAGGAGCTCCAAGCCTCTGAGGAGTGCCCAGCACCCCTTCAGCTTGAGGGAGTCACACTTGTGTGTAAACCCACAGTACCTCCACATCAGTACCAGCCTACAAACAGTTGTACAGTCATTTACACTACTACATGATCAACAATCCAGTATTCCCAAGTGACAATATACATAACTCCTCAGCACCAGGAATCCATTCTTCCAGATACCAAGTGCTACTTCACACATGCTGCCGCAAACAGTGAGACCAGCAGCATCCAAGAATCCATTTGGCTACTCGGAACGAACAAATTATAGCTGGTTTATTTCAAGTGAGCTTTGGTTCCATGTTAAAATAGCATCATTTATCTTCTTCAGGGTTCAGAAAAGGAGTCTGACTTTAAGCTTAGACTATAGCAGCCTTTGAGAGACCCAGAAAGAAGAACCACGTAAGTTAGTCTGCACTTAAAAAAAACACACAAACAAAAAATACACCCTGAAGAAGGTACCCCTGAACACATTCCCTCTTCCAAAGAATATTCCAGCTGACAGCTGCTGGTCCAAAAGAAGTCCAGAATATAAGCAGTAGTACATGGAAGTTCTGTCACTTGAGCTGAGACAGTAAACAATATGAACCATTTCCCACGTTAGTGCAGCAGTTGGTTGTTTTCTTTCTATATACAGTTTCATCCTCTCAGGGGAGATGTTAAAACCTATTCAGAAAAAAAGTAGAATGAGATTTGGTATCATGGGGATCTGCTCCCAAAAGCAGCAAAGTTCACACCCACGTATCAACTGAAACACTTAGCCAGAAAGCCTCAGCTCAAACAAGTGCCTCTTGCTTTCCCTGATGGAAAGCTGGCCCAAGAAATCAACAGAACAATCAGCACATTAAAGAGCATGTTAAAGCCGCTCACTGATCCTTCTGAGTGATAGAGGGAAGTATCAGATGCAATGAGGAACAATTCTTGATATATCCATGAGACTGGAGAGCAAAAGAGGTTGCACAGACAGTTCAGGCAAGGAGCGAGAGAGAAACCTGGCTCAGAGACAGTATTTACTCTTGCTAAAAAAAACTTGCCTGTGAAGTTACACTCTGCCAGTACCAGCTCTGTGAGTGGTTTGGTTTCGCCTTGCTGCTCCACTACCCCTTCCACCTCGAAATCCACCACGAAAGCTGCGGCCACGAAGGAACCGTCCAGACACTCCAAAGGTCTCTGTATTGAGCTTCCTTTCTTCAGCCCACGTGGTACGCCTAGAACTGAACGAGACTGCATTCAGATTTAATATAAACACTAAGTAGCCACCAACTCATTTAGCCAGGAAGCTTCAAGCACCCGGTTTTGTTGAAGTAAGCTGCAACAAGAACCAGCTGCAGCATTCACATGGTCACCAACTCAATTCCTCTGCAAAGTGTGAACCAGAAAGTGACAGCTGTTGGTTTCTGCAAGCTACTTCCATACTGGAAAACTAAAGATGGGCCTAGAAAAGGGTTGAACATGGCCATACTAGCATTTCAAACCCTGTCCTGTTTTCTTGAACAGGCTCTTGACTACAGTGAAGCCTCTCCAGAAAGGGAGAAGCCCTGTCCCAAACAGGGGATGGGTTCCATCCTCAGCAGAGCCTGCCCAGCCCTGAGCACTTGGAAGAACACCTTGCTAAAGGGAAGCAGAAACATCACCAAGGGAATTTCACGTACTGACAGTAAAGGGATGTCTGACTTCACCACTCAGTTGATAACATCAGCATCAGCAGTAAAAGATGATGCTTTCTTTTGATATTCCCAACATCTAACTTCATGCACTTCCACAGACAGACCTGACCTCCCCTCTGCCCAAACTCCAGATGTAGCTTGCTCCTATCTGCAAGTGGCACCATCTTCAGCACGGCAAGACCCTGCCGCCTCCTCCCACAAACAAGGCAAGAGATTTGTTTAAAATCAGTGGGTTCAAAGTCAGTACTGGGAAACTGAACTGGAAAGTCCTGTATCATAGTTTAGGCAAGTATATCAGTTGAAATCCTTGCTTTTTGATCCCACTGCATAAATCTGTCATAGTTTAAAGCTTAAAGGACAGAAGCTTGGTTACAATCACTCATGAGCCATCAAATGCATGGCAATACTCCCTTCTAAAGACTGTTGAGCTGACTTTCTTGCATTCTAAGATTTTTTTAAAGAAATAATCTATGCGACATGGTTTAGGTCTAGAATTCTATGCCTAAAATCGCATTTAAAAAAAGCAAGTTTTTAGACAATACTCACCTAGATTTCAGTTCTGAAGAAATGTTGTCAAAGAAAGACTTGGATTTATCATAATAGCAGTTGGGTCCCAGAAGGTCCTCCTCTGCATTACCATCATTGTTTTGAGTTGCCACTCCAGGGTCCCCTTTTTCTTCCCCCGTCTCTGCTTTGTCATCTGAAGACAATAAAAGGTATTACACTTCCTTGATGCATACTGAAGAGCCATCTGTTCTCTTGCTGCTCCCTCAAAGAAGATATGAGATGCTGCCACATGTAATCATGCAGTTTCTCAGAAGGGGTTTGTCTACGCAGCATTCACTACTAGCTCAGGAATTCATATTTAATGAAGTCACAAACCTTTAAAGTTTAGTTTCTTCTTGAATTCTTTATCAAGTTCCTCTCTGTTGAATTGTGCATTTGCACTTTCAAAGTCAAAGTCACCTTCAAACTTTATTGTATTTTCCTTCACAGTAGTTGGTCTGTTTTGTCCTCTAGAACGGTTTCTGGTTCTCCTGTTTCCTGAAAGCAGGAGAGTTTAAACACTTAGTAACACGCAGGGAGGTTAAACTACTTGCTCAAGACCACAGGAAACCAGGGTTAGAACTTGGGAGTTTCTGGCTTCCAGTCTTGTGGTTAGGCCACACCTCTCTGAAAGTAACTTCTGAACTTGGCCGTAGAAGATACTACAGCAATACTTTTAACTTTCCAAAAAGCATCCCTGGATGTCAGTCTTACACAGAGTATACAGAGTATACCCAACGTTTCTCCCAGTGTGAGGAGAGGCAATCAGAACAGGTACTCTACCAAGAAAAGCTGACGCAAGTGGGGAAAGCTTTCCTGTCTGCTATCCATCTGCAAGCATGGTACTGTGATGAGTCTACAAACCTGTCATGATGGCAAAGAGGAGCAGGTCACTGGTTTCAGAAAAATCCACCCAAGACTCATTTATCCACAAAGGACCTTGTACTTGGCATGGCTTCTGGCTTCCAACTGAGAAGCTATCAACTCCTTTTTAGAAAAGCTATAACCACTTCTATAGTGCTGCCCTCAGGCAAATTAATTTGAAGACCTTAGAGTCTGAAGTTTTGTTTCCTGCTTTTTCTCATTTTGCTTGGGCAGAAATATCTGTTTGAATTTAATTTCACTTTCTTTTGACCCATGCTTAAAATGGCAATCTTGAGATAAGAACTCAGCTCTGTGGTAGCAAGGGCTCCATAGCTCCTCTCAGTTATAAGAGCTCTGGAAATTCTTAAACAGGCTGCTGTTCCCAATAAAAATACTTACTGTTTCAGAAAAATCTAGTTGCTGCTGCCAACTCACAGCATCAAATTTTATAACATACCTTTAAGTTTCTAGAAAATACACTAAAATTCAATTTCTGGAATGTTCTGAACTTCTGTGACTCCAGAACCTATTTTGTTAGTCAAGCATCTCTGGATGCTGAAAGACTTATCAAGCTTTATTTTGCTCTCAATCTTCTGCCTAATAATTCTTCACTGAAATTAACAGTATTTGCCTACTGTTTCCTGTCACGTTAACCTACCTGATCTTCTCCTTTGAGGTCTTCTGTTCTCATCATTCACCTGTCCTTGGGTTTGCACAGGTGCTGCCTGAACTGTATCTACTGAACAAGAAGAATAAACTTAAAGGAGCACAAGAACAAAACTGAAACAGTTTAGTCTTGCTATGCACCTTTGAAGGATGCCTCAAAACAGCACTTTAAAGAGGAAGTGGTGCATACATACCATTTGTCTTACTATTGCCCTGTGGAACCTGCCGTCCACTGCGCTGAACCCCTGGAGTTACTTTCACTGGGAGTGGCTTTTGTGAATTCATGTTGTCAACTGGGCCAGTCTGAACAGCCTGCTCTACCATGGGGCTTTTGCGGACTGGGTGAACAGAAGGAAAGCCAGCACCTGGAAAAAATCCCAATGACTAAGTGCCTCTCAGAAAATGTGTCAACACTATTCACACCCTACCCACTTCTATGGAGAAACTGTTTTGTCAAGAATTAGTCAAAACCTTGAGTGTTTATCATTACACAGTATATGGAAGTGGCATATACACTAGGGAAGGCACTACTGCCATATGAGTCTTGGCTCTCTAAATCCAGAGCCTTACAATCAGGGTATATACCCATTTATTTCTTAAACCAAGTTAGACACACATTAGATGAGCAAGCCAGGTCACTCTTAGACAGTTTATATCAAAATTTGATTTCTAGGTGTATCCTTGGTTATGCAGGATTTTACTTTACATGATACTTTAAACCTGAAGCCAAAATCCACCGTTTTGAAACTGCTCAAGAAAGCTTCCCCACTTTGCCAAGAGTTTTGCAGCAAAAGCTTAACCACCTCAACTATATCCCATTTTGTAAGCTGCTTTTAGAAGTCCTCCAACTTCACTGCTTATTGTTAGCTTTCAGACAAAGAAAACCTGAAACCAGACCAGGATCTCAAAGTTACCCTTTTAAATTCCTTCTTGGTCAAGGCCAAAGTGTTACCAAGACTTCTGTTGCTCTTCCATCCAGGCTTATTTATTCACACTACAAAACATGTAAATACTTTTCATGGTTTGGTATACCTTACACCAATTATATTAAAAAGTGACAGTCTTCAGTACTCAGAAGAAACACTGCATTCTAGATTTAATTAGACGTTTTGGAGTACTACAGGTTTACGTAGTTATGCGTAAGAACTGCTTGGAAGCAAACTAACTGAATATACTTTAAGAGCAAGAAAAGTGAAAAGCTGAAGAGTACACACAAACCAAGCCACTGACACTTCCGGGTCACCCAAGTCCACATGAGATGTACCCAGCAGGTAACATCATGCAGGTTCCCAGTTAACATACACCTGGAAAACTTGCAAGGAAGACAGACGTTCCCTAAGGATTATTCAGAAGGACAAAGCTGCTGTGCAAGTTTAACATCAGAAAGTTTCAAAGCTTAGCCAGAATATTGAGAAAGTAGATACAGATAGATGGTCAAAACCAGAGAGTAAGTCAAAACAGTTTCATGCCAACACAAGCATACATGCTTAAGTTAAAAACAGATGAAACTAATTACCATGTTTAAATGCAGGCTGCACCTGGTCTCTCTGCTCTGAGGATGGTCACTCTAGTATCTCTACTCAACTTCCTTTAGAAGTTTTTACACATGGAAGCAAGCACTCAGAACTACGTTATCTCAGCTTACCACAACTCAGAAATTGCTGTTAGTCATGCTTTACTAATTGGGAGTCTTGACAAGGTACTATGCCCCATCATGGGTGAAATCTATTCTGATGTTTCCTCAATTACAGCAGTACTCCTGAATTTTCCATTAACCTAGGTCTCTAACAGCAAGGCCACCCACAATTTAAGCAGCATGCCTGTGTTTCCAGGAAAGACTAATTAATTCCTCAGCAAGTCTCTAAGGTGACATGTGTTCCTGGATAGGACACAGCGCATCAACATCCCTAAACCTCAGTCCTCTCCTGATACTTACACAAGAGGATCCACTGTCCTGTACTTTTTCCTTCTCCTGTCTCTCTAATTGATACTTCTAGAACAGGAGGAATACTTCATGTAATGAAAGGCAAAAATGGCTGAGAACAAACTAGTTCTATTAGCATTACCCATATAAGTACTATCATTCTATGAGGAGTTAACAAGAACAGAGTGTTTGCAAATGCCATGCAGTTCTTCCAAATATTTGGAGTCCTCAAACTGCTGTTACCCTTGGAAGAGAGCTGATGGGGCTCTGAAGACATGTCAGGCTCTGAAACAGGTTGTGGAGACGGAGAAGAACTAGGGCTGGAAGCAGCTGCTGATGCTGGAGGGCTTACCAATTTCTCTAAAGAGATAGAGGGAAGAAGAGAAAGCAAAGATACATGGATAAGATACAAGGTAGTGAAACATCTGAAGGACTTGGAAAGAGATACAAGAATATCTAGAACAGCATTAGAGCAGCTTATTTACAGTTCTCTCTGGGAATAAAAGTTCTTTTTACATGTGATGTATATGGAAGACATGTTAGGTTAGAAATGAACTGGCCTCAACTGTTAGGTATTCACATCACTTTCAAAAAAGAAACATTAGCTATTTTGGTTTTCTTTTGTGTGCGTGTGTGTGTAAGTGAAACACAGGCCTCCTTGCAATAAGATCATTGCAAAAAGTTGTTAACTACTTATTCACTGCTTGTTGCAGCCTGACACTCTGCAAGGAATTCAGTATTAGTTACTGTTATTTGGTTTCACAGTAGCTGCATACAAGGAGACTGTACCTTTATTCTCGCAAGTAAAGTTTTTACTTACCTAAACCTAAGGAAGCTGCATATTGCTGGCTAAGTAAAGAGCTGGCAGCAAGCTGGCTGTAAGGTGGCATACCTCTAAACGGGCTGTAAGGCACATGTGGCTGAAAGGATGATGTAGAGGCAGAGCCCAGTGAAGACTGTAACAAGACAAAGTACATTTCCATTTACAGTGTCCAGAAGTCAACTTCCTTTGGCAGTGATTCTCTACTTCACATACAGCATTACTAAAGCTTAAGTAAATCCTGAGAAGGATTAGTTTACCTTTTTATGATTTTCCTGCATTCTCAGCTAGGTAAACTACTAGCTCTGGCTTTTGTTGACTGAAGTCTTTAATGCTGCTGCTATTTTAAACATTACAATGAAATTCCAAGATGCTTCAATCTGAAGATTCCTGCAGACACTTACTGACCTTCATTTTTATAAGTTTATACCAAAATCAAGTCTTTCATCACCAATGTTTTATCATAGCTTTCTATCAAGACTTCAGGTTAACTTACTTGAACAATGGCAGGATCTTGTGGCAGAGCATGCTGAGCTTTTGGAGGTTCGCAGACAGTGATGTCTTTGATGTCACTTCCTCGAAAAATAATGTATTCATAGATTTCTTCTCTTGGAGGAGCAGGTCTGTCTGTGGGCCGGTCTTCAGTACCAAAGGATCGCACTTTAGCATTGGAAAGATTACTATTAGTCCAGTATTACCATTGCAATATTGAGTAAGTTAAGATTTATGCAATTAAAAGGTACTCTTGTAACACTTGCCAAAAGTAACAAAAAAAGGTCACCTCCAGAACGCTAAATCTCCTTATTGCACCCATCTATTCCCTCAAATACCAACTTCTTCAGCAACCTGTATAAACAGTTTTGTTTACATCAAGCTATGAAGGTAAAGACCACAGACCAGCTGGAGTGAAGACTCCTACACTCCAAAACCGAGGACTTCCCCACAGTGCCACACTGCCATATTCCCCTCTCCAGCCCCTAACCTACATAAGCATTCAGCTTGAGACAACTGCCACTGCAACAGACCATAGGAGAGGCCCCTAAAGCAACAGGAGAAAAGTGTTAGAAGGCTTTAGAGCTCAAATTTGCACCTTTGGTTTCATACATTTATTACACAGATAAAGTTTTATCTACAAGAGCTTCCTATTAAAATTCTCTCTTTACTCCATGCCACTGGTTTTATGACTAATATCCACTAACTACAAAGCAAGCTTTTAGTGATAAGTCCAAAACATCAATGCCTACTGATGCTTTACTGAGTCCCAGCTATCAGAACACTTGAGCAGGTACTAAAATGTTACACATCAGAGCGCAAAAAAAAGCTGCAGTTGACTGCTACCAGGTAGAAGCATAAATTAATTTGAGCCATTAAAGAGGAAAAGATCAGACTCAGACTTACTGGATTGTTAGTGCAGGAAAATGGTTAGTATAGCTACACCAGACACTGACATACAAAAGCTTGGTGTTTGGCCACAAGCTACAGAAGCTCATCAAATTTACTAATCTAGTTGTTTTCTGTCTTTGTGAGACTTTGCCAGTTCAGATAAGCACCTGCACATACTGGTTTGATGTATGCTTTCTGCCAACAGAAGAATTCTGTATTGGGAGTTGAATCAATTGCTTCTAACAGGTTACCATAGAAGTACTCAACCCCTCTGCCAGGACACATCACAATTCCTGCAGTACCTTCACAAATTACATCCTTACCAGACCTTTCACAAGCACTTGCCATGTCACAGTGTGTGGTGATGTGCCAGCCAGCTGCCACTCCCACACACAGCTGGAAAGACATAAGCACAGACAGCCCTGACACACATGATAGGGGATGGGGGGGG
>VZSC01000250.1:29442-83494 GCA_013398225.1 Steatornis caripensis | reverse complement strand
GGGGGGGGGGGGGGGGGGGGGGGGGGGGGGGGGGGGGGGGGGGGGGGGGGGGGGGGGGGGGGGGGGGGGGGGGGGGGGGGGGGGGGGGGGGGGGCACCACAGCTTCCTCAGAAAAGGGGCAGCAAACAAGTGGATCCACTCAACCCCAGTGTTGAGCATCCCTAGTATATTATACTGTTACTAACTTACTAGGAGCATTGATGCTTGTAGACAGGGCTATTCATCGAGATTCCTGTTCTTAGAGATGAAAAGCTGTGTCCGGGTGGTTCCCCCCACCAAGCAGCAGTTAGTGCTGCAAGCAGTCTTCACCTGTCTTGAACAAGTATGTGAGCTCACAAGGAGCAGCAGGCTCCACGGACAGCAGGTCAACACCAAACTTTGTCCCCATCACACCAATGCTGTTTAGCACCTCAGCTTACACCTACCTGGAAGGCAATCTTAACTGGTGCAAGGACAAGCTGTGAGTCACTTCCTTTGAATGACCGTCTTCCATTAGTTCCTAGGGTACATAACCTCTCCAAGTTATTTTAGATCTCCAGCTGCTGTTTGATCATATTACAGCTGTAACCTAGTCAACTAGAAACAGATTATAAACTGAAGGCAATGCTTGTGGCCTTTTACACATGAACCATACCACTGACATCCCTGCTCAAGATTAGATTAGTACAGCACATAGCTCATGGAAAGACATACTAAAGCTATCCAGGGACTACTGCAGAATCCCACAGCTAGCTTGTAAAGCACCACATCTTCTCTGAGCACCAGGATCTGCCCGTCAGCTTCCACATGGAAACACACAACCAGCAAAGCCCGAAGCTGTCCAGGTAGTGCCTCAGTTGGCTGGTCCCAAGGTTTCTAACTAAAAAGTTAGAAAGCAATGTTCTTGTAGACAAAACAGCAGTGAGGGCACCTGATAGGGCTCTAGGAGTTGAGCGTGCCTGTCCCTGCATTTGAAATGTTTAATAGTTTCTGGCACATCACGAAGTACAGCTTTAAGATTCTCCGGAGCTCCGAAAAGCTGTCACCCATGAGGAGTTACAGTGCCTATTGTTTACAGATGAACAGGAAATCAATCCCACACCGCACTGCAGCTAGTGTTTTACAATACTGTTTGTATTTATGTGTAGGGTTCTGTTGAGCTAGACCTCTGAAGGGTCAGGAAGCATAACAAGAATGACTGGATGTCTGGAAAGCAGAGCTTACATGGGTACTTCTTACTTAAAAACTCTAGTTTCTTCAGATTTTTACAGGAGGGGGAGGAAGTTTCTGGTGTCCACTGCCAACAGAACAGTAATGGGCTTGAAGTTCCTTTGTTTGCAATTTAAAAAGAAAACTTTCTTGCAGCACTTAATTAAGCACATGGAATCTCCTTATCCAGTGTTTAAGATACTGTGCATGTGTTGAGATTTAACAGGAACCAAACACAAATCAATTGTAGTTAGCCCTGCTTCAGGCAAGAATCTGAACCAGATTCCTTCCCGAGGTCTCTTTCAATCTACATTTTTCTTTATATCACTCTGATGATGAAAGTCAAGAGAATAGCACATAAATTACATACTGAAGTTGCCTGAGCCTTGAACAGTAGCATCTAGGGCTTAATAGTAATTTACGAGCTATCTGGACAACTTCAACTGTATGTCAGTAATTCATGGTTCTTCTAGCTCTTCAGAGATCAAGCGTTTTAAACCGCTGTCCCCCCCTCAGCATAGGGTCAATATTGCTGTCACAGACAGCAACATTGTTCATAATTCTGACACTAATTTTTATATAAAGTCTGTAAATTTAAACAACCCTCTGAACTAAACTGAAAAGCAGGGTTTGTGAAGTTTATAGAGCAGCGCTCTAAGTGGGGAAAAATGTATTCTCTGCCTATTGTAACAACTACTTTGTAGGCATTTCAGTTCATCAAGACGGAACACTAAGAGACCAATAAATACACGAATTGCCAGAAATCTGACACAGAGCATGTACTTTCTCACACCATGAAGCACTTCAATCACATACGCCTTTGAAACACACCACTTAAGCTCTGAAGCAGCAAGTGCTATGTGGAAGCCAGAGCTATGCGAGAAACCATTTCTACTTGCTGCTAGGTAAAGGTGAAGACCTTCCTGTACATACAGTAACAGAATTGCCTCCTTTCTGCCACCTCTCAATTACTTTGAGTGAAACACTAACATAAATAGCTTCATTTGTACATTTAAATAAACAGCTACACCCCTAGAAAAAACTGGAATTGTGAAAACTCTCAGTTTTAGCTTCAGAATACACAGTAATACGTGTCAAATACTCATGTCCATCATCACATAAACATCATTATGCTGAATAAATACTGTGGCACAGGCTGCCTTGAGAATCAGGCAAGTCATCAGTGTCTCACACCAGCAGTCTTCCAAAACAAAAGATGTTTGGTTTGTGAACAATCCTGAGGGGCTGCTGAAGGCAATGAAGGAGGTGTAAACTCTCCAGAACAGGGAAGGGCAAAACTCAGGGAAAGAAAAAGCTGACGCACATTAGTGGAGTAGCCAAGCTAGACATTAAGCAAAGTACAGAAGAATCTCGTTTAAGAGACTAAACAAGGCAGGACAGGTTTTTCTGAGAGTCAATACAGAAGTTCTCATCACAGGGGACAACCGAATCCAAATGACACCTTTTACATAGAAGATAAAGATCACTATTTCTACAGGGAAACAAGACGCAAAGCCTAGATGAACAGCCTGCAAGGTAAGAAGAGCCGGACCCACGTGCCAATACCCCACGGCACTCTGTACGCCACCTCTCACCCTCTCCACCTGAGCAGAGTCCAGTTATTGATCACAAAAGGAACAAAGACATATCAGCAGCAACTCTGCTTTCCCCAGCACCAGCCTGGGGCCCTGCTCAAGCCGAGCACCGAGATACTGCCAGGGATCCCCGTACAGACGAGAGAGGAGAACCAAACCACGAACTGCAGTGCAGACCATCACCCTTCTGGCTCTGACAATGGTCAGAGGAGCCAGCGCTGCCGGCAGCTCTTCTTCCTCTTCAAGGACGGGTAACTTCCCGTGAAAGCCCACAGGCTCCTCAGCATCCCGGGCCCTGCCCGCCCCGCCGGCTCCGAGCGCCCCTCCGGGGCGGCACGGCAAGCCCCCGCCACGGCCCGTGCCCAGCCCCGCGTCGCGGAGCGACCTCCCAAATGCTGACTCACGGAAAGCCAGCAGCGCCGAAGGCACGGGGCTCCAGACCCGCCGTCCCCCAGCTCCCCGCACCCCGNGCGGGCCCCGCCCGGCGGCGGGTAACGGTGGGGCCGCGCCGCTGACAGACGAGCCGTGCGTCGCTGCCCGCTGACCCGTGTCGCTGCGGTTTTGTCACATAACGCGGCGGTGGGGATCGCCCTCCCCCTCCCCCCAGCCCCCCACCGCCGAGCTGGTCTCTGAGGAGAGCTGTTCCCGCCCTCAGAGCCGCCTGCCGCCTCACCTCACCTCGCCCCGCTCCCCGAGCCCCGCTGGGGTTCTGCAGCACAGAGGCTGCTCCGAGGCTTCCCGCGGACGCCAGCTGCCTCACGCCGCGGCAGCGCTCTGACGAGAACAGGGATGGCTGCCTCCCGGCAGAGCCCCAGTTCCATCCTCCAGTGCCGCGGCAGCTGAAGAGCCTGGTTGCGCGCTGGAACGGCCCTTGGTGAATGCCGGGGGCCCGCCCGGTGAGGTGCACACCGTGCCTTTGTTCAGCAGGCGAGACGGGATGTACCCGGCGCGACGATGGCGGCGAGTCACATCGTGGCGGAGGGACCGCGATGCTAGGCCGCAGCTGGAGAATGAGCCTTTCAGTGCAGCGTCTCCTGGGATTTCTCTGGCTCCCCAGCCATCTGTGGGTCAATGAGAGACAACCGGTAGCATCTGGCAGACATAGTCACAGGAGGTGAAGTCACTAACCCAACGTGAGGGTGCACGGGGATCAGGCAGGGCAGTTACATTTGGGGCAGCAGGTCAGAGTGCACAAATCTCACTAATTTGTGTGACACAAATGAATAAGATTCAAAGCCAGCAGCTGGAGACAATACAGTGGGAGCCATTGTCTAAGTGCAAAGAGGTTTGCCGGAGCCGTGTGTGCCCGTGCCTTGGTTTCATGTCTTCCATCAGTGATACAACAGCGACACTGTAGTATGCAGTCCACAGGTTTATCCTCATGTCATGACAACCTGCCTCCTTGCGCGCCGTGGCTCTGGGAGCTGTTCTCCAAATGCCCTCAGCTGTCCGCCCTGTGACCGTACGTATTTTATGGTGCTACTCTTCACGCTGTTTATACAGCCTGGAGAGCAGACCTCCCTGTCTGAACAGGGAAGATTCCTTCCTTCCCACTCCCTCTTACGGACACACGTGCAGTCTTTCTCTCGTTAAATTTTCATTGTTCTAGCATGGAGAGAGTTGCTAAAAAAAATAAAGAAAATTATTTAATATATATTAATTGGGCAAACTATTTTTGAGTAAGAAAGTCAGCCTTTAAAGTCAATCTGTTAAGGTTTTTAGCTCAGCCTTCAGTATAACCTGTACTTTTTTACTGCAGTAAACAGTGCCCTTTAGTGGGCAAATTACTGGTTAGAAACCTCTCTGATGGAAAACCTCATCTAGTTCCCCTGTATGAGGAGTGAGTAGTTTAAGAATGTGGAAAAGTTCAAATGGGGAAAAAATAGGGTGAGAAATAATAATAATAATAAAATGCTCAGTTCAGGGCAGTCAAGAATAATGATTTTGAATGGGAAAAATGATGTCAGTATAAGCAATACATCCAAAGGTAGAGAAGCAGTTCTGCCTCTTTTGGTTTATATTCTCCAACTCCACAATATATTTAACTTGATGTTCCATATTTCCACTCTTAAAGTATTTTTTAGAAATGGTAAATGGGGCTCTAGGTTTTTCATCTCAACTCATTTTTTTCTTTATGCACACCAAAATGTCACTGATTCATAAGCACCTCTAGTTCCAATATTTTGTTCTGTATTCAGTGAAAGGTATCATGATTGTTTTATCCTTTTCACGTTTTTTTAAATACCAGGAAAGAGAAAGCAACAAACACATACCAATACAGCGATGTGGATCCTGCAGGAAGACTAATTAAAGCAATGTGGAAAAAGAAGAATACACGAATGTGGCATGAACTATACACTCATAAAGAGAGATATGCAAACATACAGAATTTTAGTTGTTATCATCATGGCCGTAAATCGACCTGCCTCTGGAGAATACTCTCTTATTGTAATGCATTTCCTCAGTATCTTTTCTTTGAAAACAGTCAGAGATAACAAGTGATCAGCAAGAAGAAATGTGACACTTGACATTTTAAATGCCCTGTCAGTGTTATTTATTTTGCTAAAAAATACAGTTCTTCATCCATTAAGTTTTGGAAGGGGGAACGAAAGAGCATCTTTCACCGTGTAAATTCGTGACAAGTGTGAAGTCCTGGGCTTCGCTCTTATGAAGAGGGAATATTTCGTTTCAAATGAAGAAGCCAATTTCAGTTCATCATGGTACTCGGAAGAAACCTAGCAGAGTTGCACCTCATGACAGCAGCAGACACAGCTTTCGCAGAACAGCATTTTGGACCACTGGTAACTGTGGTCTTTGGAGACTGGAGGTGGGGTACAGTCAGAGTATGCAACTACATAGCTAGTTCATTTACAGGAAAACCTATGTTGCCAGAACTAAGGAGACTCCCATGGGAGTTGGAATGCAGCTAGTAGCATTTGGGATGGTCACCACTGATAAACATCTCATGACATTTTATAGCAGTTAAAAGAGAAGCCTGTGACTTCACAGCAATGATGAAAATTCCTGGGGTGTATGATGGTGAGAGAGCACTTACATGGTGGCTGATGGCCATGGCCATGGCAGCGTGAGCTGAACTGACATCTGGCAGAGCTAATGACTGGGCAGCTGTTGGAAAGCCCCGTGTAACAAGCTCCAACTGCTAGAAGCGAGCTGGGCACGGCCTGCTGAAGCATCACCTCTTGCACCTGGGGACAGCGGGGTATGTTTACAGTTGGTGGCAGCAGGAATTACTAGGGCACATGCAGCTGCTGAGGAAAATGGCAGCTAATGGTAGCAGTAGTTGAATTGAAATTCTAGGAGTTGGTTGGAGGAAAAAATACCAGAGGTGGCAAAGGGAAGGGAAAAATACCAGAGGCCGCAGGGAAGAGGAGAGAAGAGCATGGAAAATGGAGGAGGTGAAAGTGGAAAGGAGATTTGAATTTGGGTGCGGCAAAAAAACCAAATGATACAAAGGAAGGGAGAAACACGCGAGCCCTAGAGGAAGAAAAGTTAGAAACATAGTAGTTTCAAAGAAAAATGTGGTAGCCGCAGGGAAGGAGGATAAGGTCACCAAGTACAGAACACGATTCTGTAGCAGAAAAGAGCTCAGGAGTGAAGGAGGGACTAGAAAAAGATGGAGGAACTGAAAAGACGCGGGAAAGATGAGAAGGCAAAAAACCGATCCATCTATGTAAGTGTTTTTATTCTAAATAAAAACAGAGAGAGTAGAAAAAAGGAAAAAAATGTGAAGTCAACTGAAGGAAGCTAGAATAAAGGGAAGAGAGAGGGAAGGAGAATGGAATAAGGAAATTAATAGAAAAAATAGAAACATGAATAAGTAGAAAAAAATTGAAAATTTGGTAACTTTTTTTTAGATAATGTGTGCTTCATACAACTACTTTCTCCATTTCCCAGTCTAAGAAAAAGAGATACAATGATGTACATAGGAAATAGTGCGTTACATTAGTTTTGTCTTGCCTCTCAGGAAAAGGGGTATCTGTTGAAAAAAATTCCATCATAACAATAGATGTTTTCATTTTTATTCCAGAAATAAATACAGAGTTTGTAATACTTGTAATAATGTTCTGTCCTCTCTCCCCTTTCTCTCTTTCTTTTTCTTAGTTTTGAGTCTGTGCCTCAGACATTTCAATTTTGACATCTTTCATTCCACCCCCATATATCAAATTCAAAGTTAGTTTAACTCCTGGATTTAAATGAAATATTTTATAAAATGTCATTGATTTAGGCTTGTGTGGGATAGGCTCTCTTAATTAGTATCTCGATTGCATGCTAAGTGGAACTGGCAGATCTGCATTATTCCACCGCATTTCTCAGCAGTCCAAGTGTGTTGCCAAGTCAAGGCAAAATCTATTTTACCAATAAGGATGCAATGGCAGAGAGCTTAAACTTCTTACCCAGATCCACGAAGTTTGTGAGTGTCAAAGCAAGACCACACTTTGGGCATTGCTGTTTATTTCAATGTTCTAACTGTATGAAATACAAATATAAGAGAAGGAAATATTTGCATTGAGTTTGGCTGACGCACAGTCTTTATAAGGTATGGTGTCACTCTCTGAGATTAAGATTTACCTATAGAGATTTAAAAAGTAGCATTTTGAATTACCTACTAGATTTAACAGGCTCTTAATCTAGACTTTTAAACCAGTTTTATTATAAACACACATTAAAATAGCGTATCTTTATTTTCGTGTTTCATGTATGTATTCAATACCACTTTTCATATTGTAGTCAGTTTACTCTTTTCCCTGCTAAATCAATCATTTGCTATAATGCAAAATGATGATTTCTTTTTGAATTTGTGAAAATCCAATAGTGCAATTATAAAAAAATGCAGGAGAATTTTTATGTTTGCATAGCACTTCAATGTGGAAGATTCAAATCACCATACGGGATCTCAAATTACCAGTCTGACTTCTAAACTCTTCAGTTTTTCAACATAGGTTCAATATATCAAATTTATAGGAAAAGCCAACAGTGCTGTTCCGACCTGCCGATTCTTTGCTGTGTGTACCTCATGAATCTACTTATAAAATAACCTACTTGTAAAAGTTATGTTTGATTACCTGAACCGATTGAGGTTAGAAGTCATTGGGACACTTTTGATGGGACAGAGTGAGGAGGGAACTTACATTTACTTATTTTTATAAAACTGAAATATCTTCGACATGCATAACATCTTTTATTTGAATGAACTCCAACTGTTATTCCAGACTTTTTTCACACTCACATCACTACACTACAAAGTCTACTTTACAAGCTGTGAAAATGAGACTAAAAAACCACACTTGGTGCTGGACATAAGACCAAGAACACAACCCCAAATCCTGTCTGCTGCTGTGATCCATTTCATCATGGGGGGCTGGAGCAGTTAGAGAAGTGCAAATACCTTTTCTACGGAGGCTTTCTGAATCACAAATGGCAAGACAAAGTTATTCTGGCTAACTGGGTGGTGATTTATTCATGGATGTGGAAACTGGAGGTAATTTTTAGAAATCCTTTCATGAAAACATGTAAAAGGGTAATGTATGTGATACAGAAAAGGTTGACAAAGCTCAAGTTTGCAGTTTGGTTACAAAAATTGAAGGATGAAGTCTAACAAACCAGACCTAGATTCTAAAAAAGGTGTTTAGGCATCTGTCTCCCATTCAAATGAGTAAGAGGATTCAGACCTAAGTTTAGAAATAATTAGGGCATAAAGAGAGATAGCTGTCTTATCTAGGACAGTGGGGAGCACTGAACGCAGCCTAAAATACAAAGTTAGGAAAAATCTCTGTTGTTTTTTTTCTGCATAGGCTGCTTTTTCTTGGGTAGTGTTGTGCTGAAGTGAACTGTAAGCTTCTGTATCCTTCTCTCAGATGCATGTATGTGAGGGGATGAAGGCGGGATTTTGTAAAGTCTTTTCAGGCATGAGGTGAGCAAAAGGTGGAGTGAAGAGCATGCTGAAAGGTAAACAGAAGATCATAAATGGAGAAAGGAGGCGAAAAAACATCTCTGAGGGATGAAATGCTGCAGAGGATTAGCCTGCAAATAAAGATGTTGCAGGGTTTCAGGTTTATGCATTAACTGGGAGAATAAGAATCTGTGTATTTAGCTTCATGCCCAACTTTCCAAGAGGTTCAAGAGCTGCGGTGATAACCAATGATCTAAATCTACTTCTAGGCTGAAAAGAGTCCAAGTTACAACTAGACAATCACAACTGACCTACTTGGTACGCCTGACAATATTCTCAGTGGAGAGACTAAGGAGCAGATGGGAGTAGAGCCTGATACATGGCTCTGTGGACAGGCTTTTCAGAACAAAATCGTATGTTTGGGAGAGTACAAGTTGTATTCCCTGCATACTTCAGACCCCTGGATGTGGCAGCCTAGCAAATTTCACCATTTCTTGTACAGAAATCTATCTACTAATTGGGTTTGGCTAAAATTCCGGAAGGCTCCATAGCAGTGTTTCTTTAAGAGCTCCCCCTTCTCTCTCCATACTTCTTTCTCTCTCTACAAATTATTGAACACATTCAGGCTATCGGTACTGATCACTGTTTCACTGGCACTGAAGCTTGAATGCGGTTGAACCAAGACCCTGCTGCCCAGTTCTTCGTGGTGAAAATCAAATCATAGCACAACATACATCATTAGGCTGAGAACATAGAGGCAAGAGCTGCTTTATTAGACATTTTAATTCAGAGACATCATTTGCATTAATTGTTTATAGTGGACTCTGTTCTTAAGCCAAAGAAATGAATCTCCCTCTCCTTACCTGTTTTACAAACAAGTAGTAGATTCTGCTGCTTTCTGTTCAGCTAGGTAACGTATCATTTTACCTAGCCTCGGCAGTATGCTGTTCTTTCCCTGCATAACATCTGGTGTAGTTTTCATAGCTTGAATTGTTCTTGGACTTGTTTTAAAAGGCATGTTTCAGAAATGTCTTTGAGGATGCTAATTATTAGTCATTGTTCTTCATTTATGTTTGTTTTTAAAATAAGGCTAAAAAGACTTTGGAGTTTAAAGTTCATACGTTTTAATTCAGGTTTAGCTTAAAGATACCAAAACTGGTAAGGTAATTCACAGCAATAGGATTTTAATGCAGTTTCAGAAAGTAATTTATTTTTGTATGACATTAAACTGGCATTTAATCTGCTCCACATTTTAGAAGGTAAACTGTAAATCAGGCTTCATATAAGACAGCACTGTCTCTTTGGCTGGTCAGTTCTAACTCGTGCTTCTTCGTACTCTCATAGTATTTGCATACACACTTTCCACATATACCTGAAAATTCTGACATTTACTGTTTCAAAGCCTTTGCATTATTTGTACTTCACACCTCATTTCTCTTTATTACTTTGATGTATGCCAAGGGTTTTATTAGTTAGTGCAATTTTAAACCACATTTTTGTTCTGTAAAGTAACCCTAATAACAACATTTGAGATTTGGCATATCAATTTTCTTAATTCATATTATCATGCTTATTTTTTTCCAGAGAGCCTCAGAACTTCATCTTGGACTCTGCATTTTACAGTTGTGAGTAAGACGTTTTGAAGGCAAAAGGTTTGTGCAAGTGTAACTCAGAGCATAAACTGGTCTGAAGAATCTGAATTGTTGAAGCACAAAGAACTCCAAGTAGACTTGAGGGTGAAGTTGTGAGTTAAACACATTACCTTCTTTTCTTCTAAACTGAAAGAAATCTGATATTTGCATCTGCAAGAGAATGAGCTGGAAGCCCAAAGTAACATAGTACTGAATAACTTTTCAAATGACTATCATCTGAGCTGTAATAGGATAATAATGGACTCTGGTCTTTACAGGGCAAGAGTTAGTGATTCAGTCTCTGTGATGCAGGTGGCTCACTGCTTCACCCAGATGGTGCGGTTCCTGCAGGAGAGATGATCCTTCTGAGGTAAAAAGTTTGAATTTACAACATCTAAAAGTAGTCAAAGTGCAAGGGAAGGTTTAAGGGTTCTTTTTTCTGTGAATCTCTTTTAATGACAGGAAAGCTTTAGGAAAGGGGCAACTTGGTCCTGCACAGACTTTTTTTTCCTCTCTTTGATTCAGTGGAAATGCTGGTAATAGTATAGGGGGAAGAGCTAGCATGTTGTATGATCATTCCAACACATGTACCAGTATGCAACTTCACATAGCTTTTAAAGTGGCAAGGATGTTACGTCTGATGGGTTCTTGCTGGGGATGAGGGTGTAGCATGGATGGCTTCAGGCTGCCAAGTCATACAATTCTACTTAGATGGCTTTACATCAAGGAATAGTAATGAACGAGTAAACTTACTGGCCCACTAAACTGTACAGAGCAGCAAAACTAGCTCCCTCTTTGTCTCTGCTGAAAATAATTAAGAGAAACAAGTTTTATAGTTTCATAGAAACAATTTGACTTTCTTACACAAGAACATACAAATTGTCTGCTGCTTCTCTAACTAATCATCTTTCCTAAACAAGGTATTTGTTACCTGCCATTTTGTCTGGTCATTAATAAGTGATTAGTTTACACAGATGGATGGGTTTCCTGTCCTAGCTACAAAATTAAGTAATAGTTACGGCAATGTTGTTATACTTCTGTGGTAATAAAAAAGTACTGCAAGTAACACCATACAGACAAAATTGACAATAAGGAACAACTTAACATAAAAAAACGTGGCCTTCCATCTGGGTGTGTCATTTCCTTTGGGTTGGAAGGTTTCCCCATCTTGTATTTTGAGAGATAAAATATTTGTCAGACTTGCTTCAAAACATGTACTAGTTTCTTCTGTCAAATGTGGGAACACATCCCATATTTAATTGAGTTACTGGATTTGCTTGGATTTTCAAAAACGAGCAAAAGCTCATTAAAGGAATAGCGGCGAGTCCTTGAACTCCATCTCTGATAGTGAGCATGTATTTTAAGTAGTGTAAGAAAGTAACCCATTGTCTGGAATCATATCTCTAACTATTTTAGGCTGCTGGAGAATTCATAAAAAACCTCCTTGTATAATAGCCTTTCGTGCTGTGTTTTCATTAAGTCTGAGGCAGCTCAATAAAGAAGCTACAGCATGATTTATTTTAATCAGTTATTACAGAGAAGCCATTAAAAAAAAAAACTTGGCAAAATCTTGCTTACATACTTCTTGCATTCCAAATCCACAAAACGTTTAGATACAATCTTATTTCATTATAACCAAAACAAACCTCCTTTACTAGATTTCTTTCATTTTTTTCTTTAAATGATGTTTCCATACCTCTTCTGTCTACATGGGCTTTCCAGTTCAGTGTGGTTTTGTGTCTGTTTTCTTTATAATGTCACTGAGATTAGTCAGGTTGCTCTGAGGAATCCTGTTGTCCCAAAAGGCTTGGTAAGAGAATTTGGCAGACTATGAACTAGAGGTGGAGTAGGGAAAATGATTTAGCCATTTTTGTCATCTGAAGACAATTTTCAGAAATGCTTGCGCATGGACTATTCTTCCAGGTCAAATCTACAAGAAACTGGATTTTGAGCTATGTATTGTACACATGCTGAAAGTTTATTAACTTTTAGGCCTGTTAGTTTCATCTGACTTTTCTTATTGTTGAGCCAAAATGTGTATATTCAGACACACACAATCCTGTTTTTAAATAATTCCTCTATTTTAAAAGAGGGGTGCCGTGGGGCTATTGAATGGTTTAGATAGGGACATAAGGACAAAAAATGTATGTGGCTCTGTTCCTGTAACTTACAGTCTCTAGGCATTGTGATAAAACAAATGCCTATCAAATTCCATAGGACAAATGTTTTCATCCACAGCAACTGCTGTTTCACGACTCATGTGGCATTAACTGTACCTGTTCTTGGCACTGACCAAGAACAGACAAGATGAAGAGTTATCTTCAGTTCTTTCATTTATTTTTATTTATGTATTTTTGAAGGTGAGTGGAGAGACACATATAAAGAAAGAGGATAAAACTGATGGATTGCCAGAACTGCTTAATTGTTAAGGAAGTGTCCAGTAATAACCCTTTTGATAGGGCAAAAAGGCAATGATTTAAGAATGCTGTATGATGCTGTTGACTGAAAAAAATCAAGTAGTCTTCAGTTCTTTAAGAGAGTTCCAGTTTTAAGAATGCATGCTGCTCTGCTCTTGATGCACAGAATGGAGAGTGTAATAGCATCACACCATCTAGATGCCCATCTCCTCTGGCTCTTGGCTTCATCTAATACACAGAAGGGTACTAGAGAGATGCAGACGTAGTGCACAGCAGCACATACAGCACAATCAGTGACAAGAGAACAGTTAGTATATTGACATAGACAAGGAAATTTTCTGTGGCCTTTACATCTCAAGTTAAGTCATCCTAACTATACCTCTTAAGAGTGACCCAAGTGACCATTACTGTATGTCATGCATGAAGCTGCACAGAGCTGTAAGCAGAACAGAAGCTACCTTCTACCAAGTTTGTGCCTGGAGGCAACAGACCGATTTGTCTGTTGTTTTTTTAAATTGCTGGGAGGTGGAGAATTGGAATCTGGAAGAGGAGTAAAGGAGAAAGAGACCTGCACTGCTCAAAAAGTAAATCGTGAGGACTAGTGGGGAGAATGTCAGATATTGAATGATGCTGGAAAGCTCAGCAAAGAACTAGAACAGCTCTGAATCAAGACAGCACAAGAGTCCAGAACTGGAATATCCGTTGTATTAGTACAGCATTTAGGTTGTCTGAGGGTATATTGTTGATAAAACATCCCTGGCAGGGTAATACTTTGCTCACAAAGAATCACAGGAGAATTGAAGCAAAAACTGCCAAAATCAGCTCTCACTAAAAAGAAATATTTCAAACATATTCTAACAAATCCTGACTGTAAAATGTGCAAATTGGATTTCCAGTAATGAGACCCATCAGTAGGCACATTTTCTTGAAATATTCTGTCAGAGTATCACTTGGAAATAGTGATTCAATTTTCCAAAAGTTACTTTAATTTGCTTAGGGAGGAAAGCATTTTCATTTTGCCCAGTCAGTTCTAATAATTTGCTAAATTCAAAATATGTGAATTATTGCAGCTATTTGTAGTGACCAGAAGGACCACTAATCTTTTAATAATATTTTTTTTCCCCATGAATCATGTAGACTTTCAGAACAGATAAAACACAAATCTTTGTTGACATGCCTACTTCTTGTCTCTTCTGCAGACACAATTCTGGACGTTTGCTAGTAATCTCCATTCAGATTTGCTTAAAAAAAAAATCTGCTAGCTGCTGGGGTGTGTATTTGGATACTTCCATCTTCTTACACAAGCGCTCCTTTTTCTAAGTAAAGTTCCCTAGCTCTTCGCTTACAGATGGGTCTGGGTATTGATACTTCCTATCTTGGCAGGCAGTAACAAGCATGACGAGTTAGATTAGGAGCAGTTGGGAAGAAAAATAAAATCAGTATTCCACAGCTCTTTTATACTGTAAAGCCTTGAAGGCCTTTAAACAATAATCCTTTATGCCACAGTATATTCTCTGGGCATCTTCTTTTGGGCACAGGACGTTGAGTTGCCCGGACTCTGGTATGCCTCAGCACAGCCATACTTCAGTAACTCCCATGTGAATTGCATGTAGCACGTATTAGTGACACAGTCTTCTAACTGCCTTATAACAACTAGAGAAGATCGCCAAGGCAGTTGTGTGCTCAGCTAACTTTTCTTTTTGAAAGTCAAGCTCATAAGTAGTCTCTCCCTATCAGATATATTCTATGTATTTCCTGATTAATAACTAAGTATTGTTAAATACCTTGTTTATAAAAAGAGGATATCCCTTAAGCTGTCACGTAATATATTTATTCGATCATATCTCAGTAAAATTAAATATATGGGGAAAAAAAAAGTTATTTGTTTTTCTGCTCCACTCCTGGAGTTCCAGTAACTGTTATGCAGAGATAAACACTTAAATAAGTGGGTGGTTTTGCCATACCTCTTCCATAGCAGCATTGTGCTAGGTGTTCTGTCTGGAACACTGAATTGCAGTCAAAGGGTTGGTGCTTCTGTAGCTAGCAGAAACGGCCTAGTATGCATCAGGATAGACACTGTCCTCAAGTGCAAATAGGAGTGTAGGTGGGTAGGATTACTGTAAAATAAAAAGGGACTGTACAGTTGCTTTCCAAATCTACTGTTCATCTCTATTTTACAATGCAAGGATTAAGACATTTTCCTGGAGCATACCATACTTAATTTTGAATATGAATCCCTGACTATTAGGAGCATTAGCCTTCTTCAGGGATTCATCTAAGGACAGCTGAAGTACATGGGATGATTTTAACACCAAGACTTTAACCGTATTTTGAGATTCCAAGGAGAAGACAGTAAAGACTGCAAAGAGGCACTAAAGTTGGCTTATCTCCATGCGCATGCCTGTAGTAAGACTGCATTTGCCCCTAAATTCAAGGTAAAAATACTTAAAATGGGAATATTTTTCCTACAGATTGTCAAATATTTGTATTCCAGATGCATATGAAGTCTTCCTGGTTTTGCTGAACACTTGTTAGTGCAGACTGAGACCCATTTACAGAAGAATGAGCTCATAGACTTTCAAGTTTATCAGCTGGGAGCTTCTGCATAGGGCCCTGTCTTCAACCAGGGCTCCATTCCTTTGTCTCCTCCTGACGCTCTGTACTTACCTAATTGTCCATTGAGCTCTTGTGCTCCTCAAAAAAAATTGGAAATGGGGCACAAGGCAGAAAGGTAGGGTGGGATGCTGGCCACAAGGACAGTGACACTTTCTGAATAAAACCAAAATTCGTGTGGACTCTGACTTTATTTGCCTAAACTTGTGGAATCAAGGTATTACTGGTTAAAACCCAACTTTCAGCATTTTAAATGATCAGTGGCTGGATAAGGAGCAGAGAAAGGGACAGGGAAGGAGAGCAAAAAATCACCAGTCAAAACAATGACTATCAGTTTGTCATCTACTTATTGATGAGATTACAGGATTCTGACTAGTCAGTTAAGACTCATAGGAGCTGCATACAGACAACCAAAAGTGACTCTCCTTCTCACAAACTATCTGTAGGCTTCTCTGGTATGTCCCATATCACCATAATCCATACTGCTGTCACCTCTGTCAGATGTTCCTGTAATGAATTGTAGTCTAACTACATTTTCAGAAAACAAACAGAAAGAGAACTGCATTAACACTTGTATCTTGAGACGCGGTGTCTGTGCCATGATCTACACAGGCTAGTTCTAGAGGGGGAAAAAAAGTATTTTAAACAATAATATACCAAAAGCAGCAGGTTAAAGGAGCTTACAGTCCTCCATTTCTCCTGTATAGCTCCTGCTAGCTTCTACTTTTTGATACCAGAGAGAATCATTACATGCCTGTAATGTTCAAGATCTTTTGATGTAATTGCTGATGGGTGAAATACGTAACATTCACTGTATACTGAGTCTGACTATTCCTACACCAACCCTGGTAATTACCAGTAATCCATTACTAGAATTCTTATACAAGTTGCTCTTTTATACCATTTAAAACAGAAGGTGAGTGGTACAGTACAGAGGAGCTGGAATCCCAGTCCTGAAGAATCCAGTCTAGAAAGTTACTTCCAATGTCAAACAAGAGGCAGAGAGTATGAAAAAATAAATTATTCAGTAATGAATCCTACACACTTATAATGCACAAGTTGTAATGAATCTCAGTTGCTCTTGTAATTTTGTAAAGTTGTTTACCTAATATGGTAGATACACCATATGGTACACTAAAGAGAGTGTTAGAACAAGGACATGAAGATTTCTAGGTTTTTATTTCTAGTTTTGTATGCAACTGTAAACTACATTCAAACTGTCCTAGAATGTGGACAGTGGAAGAATACAGGCTGCTCTGACCCTTCATGCTGACTGCTGCTGCCATTTGATAATTTCATCCATCTCTCCGGTTGCGCTTTCTTCCTCCACCACTCCTCAGGCACTGTGGCCCAGCATCAGGCTGTACTCCTGGTTAGCTGCCATTGCACCTTCGGGCTGTTTTAGCTTAAGTGTAGCTTTTTATCCTTTATAAATCATTTGAGCAGCTAAAGTAGATTAACTCTTCCACTGGTTAGGGAATGTGAACAGACTTCTGTTCTAGATAGTTTTTTGGTACATTCGTCATGGCTAAAACTAGCGATGTGCTCAACTGTGGCAGCAGCAAGCTGGTCAGGACTACCCTGCCTGAAGCAGCGTTCCTGCTGTGTAAGAAATGGGCAACAGGACTGACAACGATGTCTGTAAAATTGCAGCTACTTTGCAGCATTGCCATTTATCAAAAATTGATAAAATGGACATCAGAAGTCACAGAGAAGGAAAGGGTGTTTTCTTTCCCTGAAGTTTCAAATGATGACTGAGAAAAGCTCCAGAATAGAAAACATTTGAAAACTAGAATAAAAGATTAATACAAAACTTCTCAGAGGAGCTAGGCAGTTCCTCCTAGTGATGCCACCTTGTGAAATGATCCGAGCCTTCATAAAGGCTCAGCATTGCAATTTTCACTCAACAGCCGAAGTCTACTTACTGCAGGTGAGAGGAGGACATGAGAAACTAGAACAGCAACATCCCTTGCCATAAACTATGAATTTCTAAGACTTTTGATTTAAGGACATTTACTCACCCTATATGTTAAGAACAAATACTTATCAGTTTTTCTGTTCCCCCTGTGAGCTTTTTGCAAACAGCTTCTCCCTTGTAGACATCTTTGTGTATTTGGGGGCAGGGTAAGGCATGGCATGGTACTTCAGCGCTGTTCCCATCGCTCATGGGGCCAACTAGCAAGCAGAGCAATTGAATTCATGTTACAGTACTACAAGTTAAGTGATCACCACAAATATGTAATGCAGGAAGCATTGACACCCATGTTTGGGCAACCCTAAGTAGAGAATACTTTGTCTCTGACCTATTTAAAGCAATCCCTTCTCACAGATAACTCGTAGCTCTTATTCTTCTGAGCCTCCGCAGCCTTCAGTCAGCTATCGGGCTGGTCAGTTCTGGGCATCGTCAACCAGGGCATTAGCAGGTGCCGAGTTGGTCCCACTGCAACACAGCTCCAGCCTCTAATTCCACCCATTCCCAATACGTAAGAGCAAAGCTTATTTTATAATACTGAAATAAGAGGTGCTATTTTAAGGTCAATACCCCTTAAAACTTACCACGTGCTACAATTTATCTTTCAGTTAGTATTGTCCCAACAGTCCGGTTTTCTGGGAAACAGCGCCTGGCCAAAAAAAAAAAGCCGTTTAATAAAAAGCAGGTTGTATTTTTATTTTATTTACTTCCTTTACGATGGTTGCACAATAAGGTCGAAGTGCAGCTCCCTACTGTAAAGCCGGCCCTCAGCAACCCACGTCCACCTGCAGCCAGCGCCGGGCTGAGCACCCCGCCAGACGCGCCCGGGCTTCGAGCCGAGGCTGCGGGCGCGGGGCGCACCGGCTCCCCGCTAAGCGCTGTTTTGCAGAAGCACCGCTCTCCCCCCGAAGGGTTAAGCGGCAGCGGGGGTGTAACGCACGCTGGCACACGCGGGGNCTTGCTGTTTAATTGTGAATTGTGGAAAAGGCATTATATGTAACAATGAGAATCATCTGGTTTTGAGTAGTAGAATAGTAGCATTCCACTACTTTGCATATGATTCCAGGTGACCAAAAAGTCTTTTCAGCAATAATAATTTGAAAATAATTCTGCCTGGTATCTTTGTTACACTGTGAGTGTAGATGAAGCTGCAAACTGCCGAAGTGTGACAATGGAATATTATAAAATGAAATGTTGCGATTTCATTTTCACGTAAGGCATTTTGACTTTTAAGGCGGTTTTGTCAGTAGTTTGTATAACCTTTGCGTGCTGTTCAGTTTCCTCCCTGTCCCTGCGTGCCCCCAGCACCACAGAGTTCTCACGAATAGAGAAGCAGCAGATACAACACAAGAAAACTCCCTTCTTTTGCTTTAAACATCTTCAAAGTCTGACTTAAACTCATACATTTGAAGCTTATAATGATCTTTTTGGTCACTGGAGTTCTGATACAAAAGGCAGTCTTCCTATGTCCTTACCTCACCCTGTTGTGTCTAGAGTTGCAGCTTTTGTAGTAGCTAGTCTCATGCTTAGTGCTGAGCATCTCTGGACAAGGAATCTAGTCCTGAACTCAGTGGGTGAGTAGAAAGCAGGATGAGGAGTATTTCTTTTTGGAGAACTGTTCTGTCCCTCCTTAAATATCCTAGGTTCGGAGATTTAAGGTTATATATTTGCTATTATTTTGAACCAGGCTTGTGCTTGTACCCAGTTTAATTTTTTAACTGCAAATGCCTGCGTGAACCTAGATGTAGATTTCTGTCTTTTTAATAATATGTAGTAACAGCTGTATTCTTACTAGTCACTGTTTTCAGAGCAGTATACAAAGAACAACTAATTAAATTTTACTGCTAGTACCGAATGAAATCAGTGGTGGTTGTGTATCATCTATTTCAATTGGTCTTAGTAAAAATACATCTACTGAAACTCCAAACCAACATCTGCTGGATGAGGTTTTCCTGAACACGGAGGTGGATGAGAAGGTGGTGAGCGACCTGGTGGGCTCCCTGGAGTCCCAGCTGGCGGCCTCCGGCCACCACCACCAGCACCACAAGGCGCAGGAGCCCCTGAGGGCCGCTGGGGGGCTGCTGGGGAACCATGTTGTGAGCAGCAGCAGTAGCAGCAGCAGCCCTAGCCCTAGCCCTGGAGGAGTAGTAGTAGGAGGCAATGCTAATGCCCAAACAGAGAGCAGCAGCAGCAGCAAGATGGGACTGAGTGCCCCAGAGATCACAAAAGCAGGTAACATGGGCAGGGGTGGGGGGCTCTGAGGGAGAGGGGCCCTCCCCTCCCCCCACTCCCCAGCTCCGGCTGCCTCCTTCCCTCACTGCTTTCCCCCCTTTTCCCTCTCTCCTCCTTCTCGTTGTGGCAGGAGCGGGAGTGCAAAGGGTGGTATCGATCATATGGGGGACAGCCTCCCCTCATCATGCCCCCTCGGTGTGTATCCGCGCCTCTGCTCCCTCCCCTTTATTTTCCCTCCTCGCTTCTGCTTACTAGAGGGTGTTTTATCATGTGTGGGGGCAGCCTCCCGCAGAAGCCGCCGGCAGTGCCCGGCCGTGACTCTGCCGGTCCCCTCTTCTTTTCCTGCCCTTGTTGCTGGAGTGTAAAAGGGCTCTCTTAATCTCGGGGGGCTGAGGGAGGCAGAGCCCACCCCCGTGGTAATGGCTGTGCCTCCCGTGCCGTCTGTGACTGCTCCCCTTCCCTTTCCAGGGGTGGAGGTTATGGGGGGGATTCCCTCTTGATAATGCCGCCTTAGCTGTCTGTGTAAATGCTCCTTCCCCTCCCCCTTCTCTGTTGCTGAAGTGCAAGGGGGTGTTATTAATCATGACACCTATTTCCTGTAGAGGAGGAAGCGAGGGGGGATTTCAAGGGGAGGAAGTCCCTCAAAATGCTTCCCCCCCATATCTGCCTGCCTGGATAGTCCTCCCCCACCCCCTCCCTTGTTTCAGGGGCTTGGAGGGGGCATTCAACACCTCTCATTCCTCCTCTGCCCTCAAGGGGGGGTTGTCACAACACCAGGTCCCAGAAAGGGGGGGAATTCAGGCCACAACACCCCACCTTGTACAATGTCTTCTCCCACCCACCCTCTGTAGCTACCTGGGAATATTCCCCCTCTTCGTCTTGCGAAGATTGTAGGGAGATAGTGTGAAGGCTGGGACTGAGGGCTCGCTACATGAGAATGGAGGGAAGCTGTTTTTCAGGGGAGTTAAAAAAAAAATGTCTCCCCAGTATTTCTCTGCAATTCCTCCCCTCCCCCATTTTTTTTTGCTTGCTTTCTTGTTGCTGAAGTGTAAGAAGATATTGCAGACCTTCTGTCATGATTAGTGAAGCTCTTCTAGGAGGATCTCCTTAACCCTTGTAAGATGCATCTCAGTATCTGTCTGTCACTGTCCTTTTCACATTTCTGTCTCCTTAGGGCCAGGACCTGGACTGTGTGTGATTGTACTTGTGATAACACCAGGCCTCATCAGGGGATGTAAGGATTATTCAGGACAAGAAGCTACATCATCTTGTCCTTTCTCAAAACCAGCTTTGCTTGTTATTTATTTATTTTTAACTATCTCTGGCTGAGGGATCTTGAGAGCCAGAAGAATAAATTCTGTAATAAAGCGCACGGGTCTTCTGGTAACCTGCTCCAGGCATTGCAATATTCCTTATCTTGCCAGGCTGACGTTTTTCTTTCCTTTTGCTTTTTTGTATTTCACTGTTGTTGAGCCTCCTGATCTAACTAACTTACTCTGTAGGAGATGAAAGGATTAGAGGGTAACGTGTGCCGGGCATAGGGAATATGTCTTATTAACGTGTCTTCCATTGCTGTTTTTCCCTCCTCGCAGTTGCAGTCCTGTCGCTCAATGCGATGTCGGGCTCTAGAAAGGGGAAGAGGTCTAAGATGATCTTCCTTCTCCCTTCCTTTGGTTCATATCAAATCTGTTTTCCCTATTTTTGTCTTACTATAAAAGCAGGGGTGTTACAATTGATATTGAACCTGTCAGTCTTAGGTGGGAAACTGGAGGCTTCAAGATAATGTGTTCAAAGACATCTTCGTTTGTACTCTGTCCTGTTTTCTTGGCTCCAGGCAAGCAGCTTGGGAGATGGAGAAGACTTGGTGATGAGGGAGAATGTTCTGTCTTCTCTGGACTTCTCTTCTTGCTCGTTCTGTCTGTTTAACTGTGTTGTTGTCTTGCAGGAGCAGGAGGAGTGCAAGGGGGTGTTATTAATCATAACACCAGGTCCCAGACTTCAGCTCTGGATGGAGCCACCACAACGAGCACCAGCACCACCACTGCAGCAGCAGGAGGATCTGAAGTCACTGCTGCTCCAGGGACCCTCAGTCAGGGCAAATCGGTGGTTATCAGCACCATGGCAACTGCCTTGTCCACCAGGAATGGCAAGATTGGGACCACAACAGTGCAAACTTTGAATGGGAGTAATGTGGTGATGAACTCTCACCATACAGGAAGTGCTGCTTTCTCTGGGACTCCTGTGACTGCTAACCCCGCTTCTGCACCTGCTGTTGCCCCTCTTGTTAACAATGGACCTGGATCTGTGGGCAAAGGAAATACTGTTAATGCTGTTTTGCCATCAGCTTCCAACACTGTCATCCAGACTTCTTTCCTTAATACTGCTGTGTCCTCTGCATCTTCCTCCTCACCCACAGTTATCTCTTCGCAACCACCACCAAGCATTGGAACTGGGGCACCTACGGTAACGCTTGTGAGGCCACCGATTCACACAGCAGGACCCACAGTCGCTGCAGCTGGTGCAGCCACTCAAAATGGGAGCAATACTGTGATCAATTCTACCATCAGTGTGGGGAGTTTTCCTGCTGTTGCTACAGCCACTGTGGGATCTGGAGTTTCCCTCCAGACATCGCTTGTGAACAGCCAGTCTGGTTCTACTGTGCCAGCAGCTCCTGCCGCACAGGTCATCAAATCTGAGTCTCCTAAAACTATAGTCCAGGCAGTATCCCAGCAGCAGACGCTGGCTACTGGTGGCCAGCCCAGTACTACAGGGGGTAACATGATTATTGGGCAAACTATGCAAGCTGGGCTCTCCAATGTTGCTCCCAATCCTGGTGGGATACCTCCTGCAGCTCCTGGCACCCCCACGGGAATGGCTAAAGGCACTGCCAATACGGTGGCACAAAGTCTGCCAAGGACTCCAACAGCAACTACGAGTGGAATCAGAGCAACTTTGACTCCTACAGTTTTAGCACCTCGTTTGCCTCAGCCGCCTCAGAATCCAACTAACATTCAGAATTTTCAGTTACCACCAGGTAAGTAAGAGGATAGAGAAGTTTTATGTTAGAAGTGTATTTCTTGCAGGAAGGCAGGTGTCCAAGTAAGAGTTCTTGCTGTTTAATTGTGAATTGTGGAAAAGGCATTATATGTAACAATGAGAATCATCTGGTTTTGAGTAGTAGAATAGTAGCATTCCACTACTTTGCATATGATTCCAGGTGACCAAAAAGTCTTTTCAGCAATAATAATTTGAAAATAATTCTGCCTGGTATCTTTGTTACACTGTGAGTGTAGATGAAGCTGCAAACTGCCGAAGTGTGACAATGGAATATTATAAAATGAAATGTTGCGATTTCATTTTCACGTAAGGCATTTTGACTTTTAAGGCGGTTTTGTCAGTAGTTTGTATAACCTTTGCGTGCTGTTCAGTTTCCTCCCTGTCCCTGCGTGCCCCCAGCACCACAGAGTTCTCACGAATAGAGAAGCAGCAGATACAACACAAGAAAACTCCCTTCTTTTGCTTTAAACATCTTCAAAGTCTGACTTAAACTCATACATTTGAAGCTTATAATGATCTTTTTGGTCACTGGAGTTCTGATACAAAAGGCAGTCTTCCTATGTCCTTACCTCACCCTGTTGTGTCTAGAGTTGCAGCTTTTGTAGTAGCTAGTCTCATGCTTAGTGCTGAGCATCTCTGGACAAGGAATCTAGTCCTGAACTCAGTGGGTGAGTAGAAAGCAGGATGAGGAGTATTTCTTTTTGGAGAACTGTTCTGTCCCTCCTTAAATATCCTAGGTTCGGAGATTTAAGGTTATATATTTGCTATTATTTTGAACCAGGCTTGTGCTTGTACCCAGTTTAATTTTTTAACTGCAAATGCCTGCGTGAACCTAGATGTAGATTTCTGTCTTTTTAATAATATGTAGTAACAGCTGTATTCTTACTAGTCACTGTTTTCAGAGCAGTATACAAAGAACAACTAATTAAATTTTACTGCTAGTACCGAATGAAATCAGTGGTGGTTGTGTATCATCTATTTCAATTGGTCTTAGTAAAAATACATCTACTGAAACTCCAAACCAACCTTAAAGCGATGCACCTGTCACATAAGGTAGATAAGAAACCAGACTGTGTTACTACACACCATCTTTTTGTGTAATACACTATTTATGGTATGTGATGCTATGTAGTTTGATGAAGTCTATCAAACATTCTGTGTATCTTAAGTTCTAACTGGCATAAGTATTCCATGTGTTTTTTGTATAGAAGATTATTCCCTATACGAATAATTTGAATGACACATGTTGCTATATTTAAAAAATAGCAATAAAACTGAGACTTTGAAATCCCAGTGCTTAGTTTGAAGCTTGTAAATTGATAGGCTGCAAAAGCCTTATTTGTTTTTATTTATTGCCACAGTGTATCAAACAATTTTTCAGGCTTACAGTCTATTGCCGTCTATACCTACATTTTCACTAATACTGCATTATAAACCTGATTATGGGAAAAATACTACCGTTGAGTCTAGTGGGATTTTTTTCCAGGTAGCTGATGTTTTCAAACTGCCATAGCATACTGAAATGTGTTACTCTTAGAAGCAGTGTTGCCGGTCCTTAAGCGTAATTGGACCATAAATTGCTCCTTTGGAGGTCTTGATAGATTAAGGTAAAACAATGTGGGTTCTAAACACTGGAGTTTTTTTATTAAGGACTTTTCTCGTCTCTCTTACACTTTAAAAAATATTTCTAACTTCAGAAGAATAGTGTGACTCTTAAGCAAGTATACATGACAATGCATAGAAATTGGAACTCGGGTTATTTGCATGATGAGACAGACTAAATGTTGGAAAGGATTTTTTTTTTAGTGGAACAGACTTTTTTCCTTTGAAATTGCTTTGGTTTACATTTTTATGCTTTGTGAAAGTAGCCAACTTTGAAAATGTTTTGCATAAAACACTCTTACAGAACACTTAAGAACTGATGAATGTTGAGCTCTTACAAACATCTCACAGGTGCAAGGGCTAAGCACCTCTGAAAGTCTAGCCACATGCAACTGCTTTAATCGTTAGTAGAGTGCATACACATTCATAGTGAAAGGAGAATAGATGACTATGCTTTTGAAATGGTATTTCAAATTACAGCGTTATAGGCCAGATTTTTAAAGGCAATTTGGTAGTATGAAGCTGCAGCTGCCATGCTTGTGTGCTGTGGATGTACTATATGCATCAAATTTGCATGCACAAGTTTATGTTTTTAAAAGTTAGTAGTGTGTGCTAATAAGAGTTTGTAAGACTTAGTGTGTGAAATAGCTTGAGATCATACACTGCACATGTGACCTTTTACACCAAGATTTACAAACACCGAAGAAAGAAAACACTTGTTTGACCAGTAAGCAGCACATGTTTTGTAGTTATTTTCTTACCTTGAATTACTGTTTCTAGCTCTCCAAAATAGTTAACAATTTCACATATATGGAAAGCAGAATATAAAATGTCAGTAAGCGTTATTAACCTGGGACTTGAAAATTAGAAACCGTGAAAGGTTTCAGATGTTCTCTTAAAGAGAGCATGTGGAAATAAACTCCATCAACGCTCTTTAAAATACATTACTTTTAGAATAATTTTTTGTATTGCACCAAGGCAGTTGTGCAACAAACATTGACTCACTGAATTAAGAGATGTTTGAAGAGCTAGTGGGCCATAGTTGTTTGTGACCTTACTGGGTTCTGGTATATTTGTTTCTCAAAGAAACTGGACTATTCAGAGCACCTGTGCATTAATAATGGTTTTCCAGTACTGACATCTTTGAGGAAGAGGGCTATTGCGCTCAGTCTTTTCTCCAGGAGCCCATGTTTGGAACTTTTTGGTCCAGTCGGACAGATCTGGGTAATGAAGGTCCAAAAATAACCTCAGTTATAGCTTCTTGGCAAAGACATGAAAATATTGTCAGATAATTTTCTAGGGAGTGGGAACACAAATTTCTCTAGATAATGCTACTTCAAAGATGCAGCATCTTTTGAAACTGTGACTGAAAATAAATTGTATGAAGTTCGTTGTTCTGGAGTACTTCAGGCAATAATATGAAATGTGTTGGGTACAATAATATGGTAAGAGGCAGGAAAATTGGTGATTTTGTTAAAGCATTAAGTCAGCGTTCTGCTGTTACAGATGCTCGGGATAGTCTGCAGAAAAGTGTAACCGAGATTATGCCCCAAGATTAATCTTTTGCAATGTAAGAGTTTGTAAAATGTTTAGAGGTCATCGCTGACATGAGGCAGAATCATCTTTAAAATGACAAAACTTGTGTGCTTTGAAGTAAATTTTTGAAATACTGTCTTCCCCAGCAATGCTATGATAGAATTTCAAAACCATCCTCTATGAGCGTATGCTTACTTTAGCAGTTTTGTCAGCTTGAGGGTTCAAAGATTTAGTTTCTGTTCTTGCAGATGCTTTATGCCGTTACTCTCTTCTGCTTCATTTTTATGTACAAGCATTTTTTGTGTATAAGCTTTTAAGGTGCTTGCTTAAAGAAAGGAGCAGATTGGAGAGAGTGCTGTAGGTGCATGGTTAAGAACAATGCAGAGCTGGTAGGTTGGGCAGTTTTCTCTACTAGCTTAGGTGAAACTGAAATCTAGAAACCTTCACTTCCCCCAGTCACCTTCTTTTCTTTTACCTTCTGAGTGAATGTTACTACTTATGAAAATTCTCTAGCGTGATCCTAAAGACTTTTTTTTCCTGAATAGGCAAGATTCTGTGACACTCTGTCCTGTTTGAAGGTAGCAGATAGGATAGTTTGTCTTTTATAGTTTATGTACTTTTTTTACTTCTGTGATCATGACTAGTGTTCTCTTTAGCAGTAATGCAGTTTTGCAGTGATAGTAGAACTGCTGTCATGGAGTTATTTTGCTTGGTATCTAATAATAAAACAACTTTGTTACTTTCACAAAACTCGGTTGGATCTGCCAGTAGCTGATGAGAGGGGATGAGACTAGACTTCTGCATCATTTTCTTTCTGGAGAGCATCTCATGTGCCATTTCTGTGGTAATGACAGAATGGGCCATTTCCTTGCTGTGAAACTAGTGGGGATCTTTTAAGAGTGAAATGCTTCAGAGTTTGAACAGTACTAATAGTTTAAACCTAGTGGTGGTGCTTCCTAGAAGCAGAGGATACCTGGAAGAACATTGGTGCGGTACATCTGGACCTCCAGACCCTGGAGGGTGGACTACATCTGTTTGCACTCTCAAGATTTTCTTCACAGCCTTAAAGGCTGGGAACTTCACTTGGTGCTAAGTGGAAGCATAACTTTTGTAGAAACCAATGATTTTTAGGTTGTGTTAGCTATCCAAGCAGGATTCTAACTTAGGCCTTGATTATAGTGGCTTTAGGGTAGGAAAATGAACCTGAACACGTACTTAGTTTAAAGCGTGGGTTCAGGTCCTTTTTGCTCTAGCAGCCATGCTTTTTGGAGCTGAAGTCACTGAAAAATAACTACTGTGAGAGTAGTTCAGTTTTCGTCAGTGAGGGGTTGGGGTGCTCAGCTATTGGGCAAGGAAGAGTGGATAGAAAAAGGAGAAAGGCGGCAGGCTGAGAAAAATCAGATGATCTTTGTGTTGTAAAACAATTTGTGTTACTTTTTCATACAGAATGTGGTATTCTTTGGATTTCTTTGTACTTGAAACATGTACCCCAGAAGTGCCTAAAGTAACTAGGAATATAAATAGATGAGGAAATCTACAGACTTCCATAATATAAGAAAGATAGAAAGGAACAGAAGAAATACTATGAAGTAGTGGAATGTAGTTGTTTCTATTTCTCACTGACTAGCAAGCAAGTTCAAACATATCCTGATTATCGTTTCCCTGTGTGTTGCATGTGCTGCCAATATTATGCCTGTTAACTGGGTTGGCATGGCTGTATTTTGTTAAAAATAATGTCTGTAATGCACGATGATAATAGGAGCTT
The DNA here is from genome assembly GCA_013398225.1 of Steatornis caripensis. Classification (NCBI taxonomy): domain Eukaryota; kingdom Metazoa; phylum Chordata; class Aves; order Caprimulgiformes; family Steatornithidae; genus Steatornis; species Steatornis caripensis. The sequence goes on along the minus strand of VZSC01000250.1, from coordinate 55,975 downwards.
CTTATAGTACTTAGTTTTACTTTCAAATCATTTTACAAAACTTAATTCTTGCAACATGCCTGTGTGATTGGTAAATAAAGTAGTATGAACTCTGCTTTAGAGCTGAGGGAAAGAGCAAGTTAGAGAAGTTCTGACTTGCCCAAGGCCATGAGGGAATCGATATTTTGCCAAGATTAGAGTTTGAGAGTCCTATACTTGGCGCATAAAGTGGTATATCTCTTTCAGAAAAGGTAACTGTGGATCTCTTCTGCAGAACTCTTCTGGGTGAGGGGTGGATCTTATGTTCAAACCATGCATCAGCAAAAGGAACATTCTGCTTTATTTGAAATCTGCTACATCAGATCTGCCATATGTTGCCAGACTGGAAGTTGTGTTTGTTCTTATTGCAACTTTTCATGATTGAGGAGTCCTGCATGCTTAGCTTTGTACCCTAAAGAACTTAGGACTTGGAGAGCTGTGCTATAGGATTTTTTTTGTTTTGTTAAAATGAGTGTCATGAGGCGAACCAATGCCTCATTTTGCACACCTGGTAAGGGTGTCTCTTTAAGTGATGGGATCCAATGGGAATATAATTCTGATTCCATTAAGCTGTGCAAGTTATTAACTTTGACTGCATATTGTTCAGTTCTGTTATGGAAAATACTGTTGTTCCCAACAGCCTTTGGAAGAGCATGCATGGATTTTTTTCATGTGCCTATCTGCACTTCATATTGTGGTCTTTCTGGGGTTTTTTGGATCTCACTAGGCTTATCAACGAGTTTGTTGGTCAATGATGAGAAGTGAATGATTTCTTTCTTTTGAGCCGTTTTGCACTCTGCTACTCCAGAAGTTACATGGTGTTTCTGTGTTCAGTGAGCTAAATGAGTTTTCCATCTCTGGAAATCTGTGTGGATTACTTCTAAAATGCAGTGTCTTGGTTTGAGAACCAAAGTTTAGGTGCTGCCCAGGACTTGAATCACTTACTAACACCGGATGCTGCAGCAAAGTTAGCAATCTGAGATGAAAGTGCAACAGTTTGGGGCACTGATAAGGCACAAATTAGTAGGTATCACAGAGTCTCTTAAAATGAACTGTTTTGGTCTGTGAAAACTCTCATATTGTTTGACTTCCCTCTTTTGGGAAATGATATGTAAATAGAATCTTAAAAAAAATGTACAAAGTAGTTCAGGAGCTCAGTTGAAAATACTGGTATTAGCCTAAATGAGTTTCAGCAAAGACAAGAGTTTGGCTTGTGGAAAGCTTGCTTTCTAGCTTTCTGTTCTCATAAAAACTGTGTGATCAAGTACTAGGAGTCTGCTTGGTAGGACCTGGACATAGAAGTCACTTAAGAACACAACATGTTAAACATTTTTTTTTGTTACTTAATGCAGTTTTTGTCAGAAATACTTGAAATCAGCATTTTTACCTGAAAATAACTACTGTTGTCAGGATTCTTCTCTGTGTTGAAAGTTTATGAATGTTTATAACTCCGTTTACCTGTCTGCATCTGCTCCTTGAGTTTGATGCCTTTGCTTAATGTTAAAAAGAAGGCCTTTGCCAGTTGGAAGACGGTAAGTGTTAGGAAGTTTAACTTTTTTGTTAGGCATGTTATCTCTTGTGAAAGAAGATTGGAAGAGGTAGTGGCATTTTGAAAATTGTGTTTCTCTCAACTGCAGACAATGATAGAAAGGAATTTTTAGTCGTACTTAGAAGACAGTTACTTCAGTTGTATTATGAACTGTAAAGCTGTATGTAAAGGAAGGCCAAACTTGAGAGAGTATGGGGCACTCACAAGTTACAAAGGGCTTTTTCTGTGCACGGCCACAGGGATGTTCCTGTGTACAAATAGCTGGGTGATCCGTGAAGGTCGCCAAAGTTTCCCTGGTGCACTTTGTGATAGAAGCCTCAGTAGGTCCCTGTCCCTTCGACAGGTTGCACACAGTTGTTTTACAGAGATGGTGGCCGTGGGGATATTCAAGCTTTGCTTTGTGGTGTTGTAAGTTATTAATGCAAGTTAATGCATTAACTTGAATTTGTTTTTCAACTAATTAAGGTCTTGCCTAAATGTGAGAAGCTGTAGCGTATTTATAGTGATACAGGTTTCCTGAAAGTTGTAAAATCTTTCTTGTCAGGATACAGTTTTTGCTGTATCAGCCCTCTTGCATACTGCTTCCTCGTAAGAGAAGGAAAATAGTTTATACAATAAGAATCTTTTGCTATGATACGGTTGTGCCCACACTGGAGTTTGTACCACTAAACTATTGTGGCAGAATGGTCCAATTTCCGGCTGAGATGTTCAGAGTAGCATAAAAACTGTACACAGATGAGGCTGTAATTAAACTGGTGTAAAGACTGTGTGATCACTCATACTTCAAATTACATGAGGCTTTTTTTCATTGAGACCATGGACACATGAATAGAACAAATTACTGTTTAAACCTTTCAGAACAGTTTTACCTCAGGTTAGCCTGGAAGTTTTTAACCCGGTTCTGTTCTGTGGTAATTTCCTTCCAGAAATGCTGGTTTTCTTCTGAAGGTACTGGTGTCTCTGAGACCCAAGTTTTTGCCACAAAGCCTCCTGTCTTGGAGTAATTTTTTTTCAGGTGTCTTTAGCGTAATACTTAATGTAAACTCAAATAATTGTCCTTGAGGCTTTATTTGTGCCGTTTAAGAGTTTTTTAAATATAGAATATTTTTTTGTGAGAACAAACCCATGATTATCATCACTGTATAATGGTATACATTATCAATAATCAAGAAGGAGGTGGTAATCATAAGGAATTGATACAGCTTCACCCTGTTTCTGCAGTGAGATCTGTATAGGCAATGCTCAGCACCTCAGCAGAGCTTTCTTAAGGCACTGTGCAAATGTAGAAAAACTTCATCTCTTTTAACTGTTGTCAGGCTAGAAATAACATTTTAAAAAGATGAGTTTCTGTACTTGTATTACCAGTGATCAGAAAATTACGCTTTGAACATAAAAGGCTGATTCTCAGAAAAGTGCGTAAGTAGGTTATAAATCCTTTTACCCAAGGACAGTCCTTTTGGTGTGTATTTGTACAGGATTTAGCGCAAGGTTTGACTCAGTTGCCAAGCTTTTTGGTGAGATTTGGAAAAGTGTATTGATAAAAATTGAGTAACTTCTTGTCAGTGTAGAACTCTGTTTATAAAGTAGAACTGTAAATTATGAACACTGCGTCTTCTACCTGCTTTAGCAGGGGAGTTGGACTAGATGATCTCTAGAGGTCCCTTCCAACCCCTACGATTCTGCGATTCTGCGATTCTAATTTTGGTGCTTTTTTCCTTAAAATGCATCACTAAAATATTTTTTTGTAACACACTGTAACCAGTACCTAGACAACTAGTAACATAAAACTTGTGTGTAGTATTGTACGTGGTGAGCGTGACTGTTCTAAGATTTGTATTGAATCAAGTAAGTCTCTAGTAAAAATGCTCTAACTTATCATTATAGCTTGATTAATATATGCTTCTGAGAGTAGTTGAACTGTTAAAAGCCATCACAGTACTTTTCTGCAGAGTAAAACACATGCTGGGTAGACTCTGTACAGACAACCAGTACAGATTCAGTTGAAAAATGTGTGCTCTAGATATCAGTATAAACAAAAACTAAGCCATGAGATGTGGTGCCATGCTCTAGTCTTTCATAGGTGGTTTGAGGGGTCAGCAAGTATGTAGTAAGCTGTCTTCACACCTTCCTTCGGTTTACTAATCAAGTATTTCTGTAAGGGAGGGTTAGATTTAGTGCCTCTCTCAGAATGTAATAACATCAGGTGCATTCAGCATAAATGGCGGTGTGGTGGGTGGGACCAGTTGTACTTACATGAGTCAGAAGTACCAACTCCGAGGAGCAGCACTGAGGAATTGCAGCACCTGTGGCAAAAGAGTCAACAGAGGTGACCAGAAGGGTGTTTGCTGAGGGATCGGTGGAGGAGCTTGGAAGAAGAGATCTGGAGTAGGAAGGCCGAGAGTGGCTAAACTGTGCAGAATTTTATAGAAAAGCATGGGGAGCTGTTAGTTTTTAATAAACATGTGTGCAGTCGTGTTTGCCGTAGTATTAAGGGTAGATTGGAAGAAGAGGCAAGTGTTCGTGCCATGAACTTCAACCTCTTATTTCCTTTCATTCTTCCTTTTTCCTAGTGTATCATTTGGTTTTCTTTCCTTCCCTCTCCTCCACGGGGGAGGGGGAGAGAAGGCACTAATTATTTATAAGCATTAGTCATACCCAGTCATTAAGCTTAGTCATTACTCAGGACTGTGCATTTGATGGTTAGTAAAAATCAAAACTAGATTTGGTTTTGTCTAAAAGCTTTCTGAATTCAAGCTTACAGGTGTGAAAATGCTTTTATTCTGTGTTGAGACTAACTGAAAAAGGAGTGCTATTTAATAAATTTTACTATCAGCCAAATGACATGTATTATCATGTCCACGTTGATAGTTTGTATTTGAACTCACAGGCTTGGTGTTTGGCATATTCTCAAAGCAGAATAACTTCTGTATCGGCAGTGAGAGCGTCATAGAATCACCGGCTGTTTCTGCAGAGGAGGGTTTGAAGAGGGAACATTTCCAGCGAGGCTGCCCTGGGTAGCTGTCAGTTGGTGGAATTGTCTAACGTCTGTCTCCACAGCTCTGGGTGAAAAAGGTGGCATCAGCAAAGGGTTTTGTCACTGCTGAAACTACAAAGGATACGTACCTAGAGTAAGGCATTCACAGTGGGGACAGATTAAAGAAATGTGCTTTTTGTGGGTTTTCATGTACTTCGTTGTTTTAGTGTTGCTTTTTGAAGGAAGATAACATGGATTTAATGCTTTACTCCTCATTAAGTATTTGTGTGCAGACTGTGGTAAATGCAAAGTAGCTTGCCCATTCCCATTTCATCAGGTGCTTGAACAGCACCGATGTTGATATGCCTTGGTGTAGACAAACTGTTTGCCAGAAATGAAGACTAGTTGAGTTTTTAAGTCTCCTATTTAGAATAACAGATCAAAAGAATTAGTGATGTTTTATTTTGTGTCTTCCTTTCTCAAAAACAAATCCGATGTTGGTGTAACTGCAATGTTGTTTATATATATATTGAAATTAGTGGCAGAGCTAAATGTGAATCACTTTGAGATCAATAATTAAAGTAATTGGTTTAGCTCTTGATAGTGTTTTTCTTAGCTCTTTCTGCATTAGACTAAAGACAGATTTGCGTGATGATTGGGTTGCAGTTTGACAGAGCACTCTGGTGTTTCGGCGTTGTATGCTTGACTAGAAAGGAATGCTAACACACTTTCAAGGAATATAGCTTTCCAGAAAAGTCAAAGTAGCTTCAAATCACATTGTTGTTGAAGCGTTTGTCAATCGTTGCTATATAAAATGACACATTTCCCAGAACACTTCTTACACACACACCTTTTCAACCAAGCAGGTAAGATTTTTTCCATATGGGATCACTGTTAAATACAGTGGCTTTTTGGCACTCCAGCATGATGTTATTCCTTTAACAATACTCTTAAGAGACTTGTGAATCAATACTTTACAAATTATTCACTTTGCTTTTTAGACAGTACAGTTGAGTTCTGTAGTTTGAAACTGAGTTCTTGCATAGTAAAGCAAAAGCTTTTACTATGAAGTTGAATTTCTTTTGTCTTTTGACTGTTTAGTAAGAAAAAACAGTTTTTCATAACAAGAACTTGTGTACTTGGTCTGTACAAAATACATTTTCTGTGCTCTGTGGTCAAGATTCTTGGTGATTTTTGAGAGTATATTTTTCATCTATGTTGACAGTAATCATAAGTCAGCTGTTCAAGAATTAGTATTTGACAGACTGTAACTGTTAGTTATGATCTGTGATCTGTGTGTGTAGTAAGCTATTGCTGTACCGAACTTTCAGGCATTGTATCTGGGTAAAATTTGACTTTATTCCAGAGTGGCATGAGTTGAAAAGTGAAAGGAGAGATGTGCTTTTGTAGATCTGTGGTTAAGTTCTTGTCCAAAACTCTGTGCCATGCCAGTCTTCACTGTGGTGTAATGTTTAGTGCCTGTCAGGAGAGACTCCAGCTGTTTTGTACTAGAGATGCTCTGAAGCAACACCTGACAGTCATGGATTTTCATGCCAAGTTGTAGCTCACCTTAAGCACAACAGGTGCTGAACATTTAACAGCACCTTTAAGATGTGTTCAGCACAGCGTGCACTGTGTGTTCTCTACACAACTGTGTACAAAGCCTCAGCATTCATTGCTTTAGAGTGCCTGCTGCTCTGAAATGAGACGTGAGAGAACCTAGTACAGTATCTCAGGTTGCTCCAGTGTGCTGGACAGCTCTATCACCGCCTGGCAGTTTTATGGCCTGTAGACCTGTAAATCAGCAGGGAATGTATCTGCTCCTAAGTCGTGTTTGCACAGGCTGACCTCATCCATGCCAGTGCAGCGCAAGCGCTTCTGGAGCAGGTGAAGTCACAGATGGTGATGGGTTCACGTTCAGCTAGTGGGTTTGCAGGAGCTAATACTTGCGCTACACAGACTTGTCTGCAAGTGCTATGGTTATCGTTGTTGGAGCTAAGACACTTTTATAGAAGCCACAAATCAACACATTTGTTCATGAAACTCAAGAGCCTGGATCCCTGACTGTGTCAAAGGCTTTGGCAAGAAAGTTCAAGTAAAAGGTTTTTCTGGATTTGTTGTGCAGCACAGATCACATGAGCTTCTTGAGCACCTAAACTAAGTGCATCTAATGTGGTGGTGCACATCTCTCATCAAAATAATGTATCTTCAATAACGTCTAATCCACAACTGTGTTGCCATTTAAAGTTCTGTGCTATTCACCTTGATTTGTAATCATTGTTTCTCATGAGTTGGTGTATAGGTTGTCCTTCATGAGCTGCTATCTGTCTGCTGGTTTATTATAGATGCTCTTCTTTGACGTATGTAAATAATTTTAAGTCTGCTGAAAGTTGACTTGTGTTAGGGAAGATTCCCTTAATTACCCAGATTTTCATGGAGCTGCAGTGAAATAGTAGACTTTGATAGGTTCTTTCCTCTTTTCCTGGCCTTTCATTCCTACAGAATGAGAACTTTTCCTACAAAGTGCGAGCTTTCAGTTATAAGAGGAGGAATGGTGGATTGATGGGCAGCGTTGATGTTAGTACCAGGTTATAATTTCTTTTTCTGCAGTAAGGGACCCTCTCATATATATAACTTCTGCTGAAAGTTCTTCCTGTTGTTTGTATAGGTAGCTGTCCTTTTCTCCAACTGTCTCTCCAGTGTTCTAGCTTTTTTTGTATTGGGAAAATCTTAGAAACTTTGTCCTTTTGTCATTGCAGTGTCTCTGTATTGCCTGATCCAATAATTTACAGAACATTGACTCATCCCCTTTGCTTTTTGTGGTGTGTATGATACCAACTTGCATAACCTTACACACACTTGCTTTCATTTTTGTTGTAACAGAATCTCTTCTGACAATACAGAAGGGATACTTTATAAAGCTTTCTTCTGCTAATATGGCAAAGCCTGCTTATGATTACTGTCAGGTTTTTTTGCCATGTCAAATGTTTGCAACTTTTGCCTCAAATGAGTATGTGCTTGAGAGCTTACGGCACAAACTGCTTTGACGTTAAGATAACCTCGAAGTGAACTTTCCTGGCAAATCTAGTTAGGATTTGAAGATTTGTCGGATGTCAGTCGACTTTATGATCAATAACCGTCTTTTTTAGAGATGTTTGTAAGGGCTTTGATTTCCTACACCAGAAGCATCGATCCCATAGTTATTCTTTCAGGCTTGGGCATTCTTTCTGAACATCAGTGTGTGTGTGTATTGAAGGTGATTCTTTGCTGTCTAACAGTTCTCCCTGACGCTAACTATTTTTTCACTGGAAATAAAGTTCAGTTACTTGTTTACTTTAAGAAGAGAATTTCGTCAGGAGACTGGAAAAGGATTTTCTCCATGCAATTTCAAGATCATACATCCAGTAATTCTTCTGTTGTGTCTCAGCTTCTAAAAAAAAAAAAAAAGGATTTATTAAAAGTCTAGGTTCCTTAGTAATGGTTCTGAATTGATCTGAGTTAGACCATGAGCTACTTTGTGCATAATGAGCAAAATCTGTAAGCTTGAACCTTGTGCTCAGTATCTGCATCAGAAAGAGAGATGTTGTTACTTGTGATCTGATGGGATACTTTAGGTTTTAGATTTCACAGATACACAAGAGTTTCATTCTTGCATGCTGGTATGCCCAGTGACAAGCATGGGCATACGCTTTTACGGTCCTCATGTTAGGTGCTTACTAAGTGCGGATGAAATCTTTCAGTATGTCACCTACTGTATGGATCAAGTCCCTGAGAACTGGAGCATTTATTCTGAGAGGGGGTGACACCTAGATATGTTGCTGTTTGAGTGGCTACCTGCTAGGTATGGTTGTCAGAGGTGACAATTTGCTGGGCTGTATTTCCTCGGAACAGTAATCTGAAGATGTCTGCTGTATCTGCAGAAAGTTTTAACTCTGTTATTGGAAGTCAAGCTCCTATAAACATTATTAATCTAGATTTACCAGCAAAAACTGGTAGCAAAACAGGAAACTGTTTTGGTTTGGGTTTTTTGGATGTAGGGGTTCTCTAGCTAGAAAGCTGTATGTCTCAGGAGTTACACAGATAATCAGAGTGGTTTGCAAAGGCTACAAGATATTTTATATCTTCTTCCTTTATTATTCTGATATTTTTTTTCTTCTTTATACTTTCCTAAGCCAAGACGTGTTTCAAAGAAAGAAGAGGAAGGCATTAGAAATAATCCTGGTTTGCATTTTTCTGACATGTCACGTGGCTAGAGCTCTTCGCTTTTTATTCCAGTGCATGAGTTTACAAGTTTTATTAATTAAAAAAACACACCAACAAACAAACAAAAACCCCCAAAGCACAACACTTTGTAAATGAAAATGCCATTAGCAAATGGAGGTACAGATAGCAAGGGGTAAAGATGGCACAGTGTAGAATCATGCAGCTACATCATATAATAATGAACTTTTCCATCCAGACACTGTTTAAAACAGGAGAGATCCAGGAAGGTCTCCACAACACGAATGTGTGAGATGGCGATTGTACTAGTCAGGAGCACAAGTCGCCTTTGCATAAGGAGCAATCCAACTCAATTTTGTTAATCCTTCATTTGGAGCCATGATGAATTGTTTAATTCAAACTAAAACATGAACCTCTTTCAGGATTCTCTTAAGCCTCTAACTTCTAACAAAAATGCTAATTGATTTTAATTTTAATTAGTTTTTTAATGAGAGACCTGGAAAGAATGCTTGAATGTTTGCATTTTTAGTAGTGAATATGATTTTAGAGTACACATGGTCAGACTTTCTAGGAAAAAGAAGGCAGAGAGATACTTTAAATGCCAAGTTTTATTGTCACCTTTTTCTAATTGAACATTTCCAATGATCTTTATTAGCTGTTGGGTCTCAAATAGCAATTCATCCATTTGTGATACCTTGGTACCATTCCAGCCATCTTCCAGTACCTGATAGTCATTTTTGATCTGGTTCATACCTCACCTGTACTCTTAAGCATTGGAGTTTGAGGTTATGATACTTATCTGTATTTAAATATTTAAAATGTAAGTTTTGGAACATAAGAGAAAGAATTTTTATTTATTTTTTTTTTTACTACGCCTGTGGCTGTCAGCACCTCCTTTTTTTCCCATTGCAACAAATGAGTCAACTGAGAGAGAGTTTATGTATGGAGAGAGGGGGCTGTTACAGTACTACATTGACTGTGTTTAGAAGTGGGAAATAAATGGGACTTTCTTTTTAATTCTTAATCAAGTTAGCTCCAGTGAGCTTTCTGAACTTCACTGAAAATCCACTTAATGCCAGCTTGGGTATAGTTTTGGGTTAGTGAGTTTCTTTTTTAGCTAATTGGGTTGGAAAAGAGTCTGTAGTTGGGCTGGAAGGAGAGAAGCTGGAGAGCAGCTCTTCTCCCTTTTTAAAGAGTTCTCAACAAGGCTGGAGAGGTGTTAAGTGTTCAGTGAAAAATTACTTGCCTGCATACTGTATTACTGTGAATTTTGGCACAGACATTTCAATAACAAAGTTTATCACAATCTGAATTTTTACACCTTTTCTGGCATCACCCATATACTAACAAGATATAATTTCAAGCAGGTAAAGTATGTTATGTCATCATACCATGATTAAACTTTATGCAAGACAAGATGCTCGTAATTGTCTTTATGTTTGTATATAGCCCATTAAGTGTGCACAGCAATTTATCTATCACTGGTAGATCCTGACTTAAAGACATGTTAGAAACTGTAGAAATTGAAAATAACTGCTTATCAAATATGAGTGGAACACAAAAGAACTATTTAAATAGGGACAGATATGAATGTATCTTTGTATGAATTACTACTTTAGTATGACTTCAGTACTTGAGGGAAGGTTCAGACTTCTTATAGTTGGAAATCCTGCAGGATAGTGCTCAGAGTCAGGGTTTGAATTACAAATTATTGTTTTGTCTGTCTGCTGCCAAAAATTGAACTGTCTTGATATGTTTTCTAAAGCTCACATTAATATGCTTTTCAACTGTCTGTTTCGGCAGTTGTGCTATGTTAATGTGTAGGCATGTTCTAATTTTGTGTGTAGCTCAGAGAATATTTCATTGTTCAGACACTGTGCTCACTCTTCAGCTGTAGTCCACCTTCATTTTGTTGTTATCGCCCTTCTTTTCTCTCTTTTCTCATTCATGTTTTGGGGAACAAAACAATGAGTTGACTGTACTGGTGTCCCAAGGGGTGATTGGGCTGTTGCAGGACCCTAAAGCTTAGCGCAGACCCATTCTTGAGCCTGATGTGTGTATTGAGCTGGAGACTGGAACAGGTAGCATAGAGCTGTGTGCCAATGCCTGATGCTGTAAAGGTTCCCATATGCAGATGAACTGCTTTGTGTTGGCGGTTTCAAATAACTCCATTCACTTTTGCACTGAGAGAGGAGTTTTAAGAAACAACCAACCCACCCTCACCAAACCCAAAACTAGAGTTACTATCTCTAATGTTGCTTCTGGAAGGGAAAACAATGTAACTCTTTAAAGAATTTGAATGGTGAGTTAGCCCTAGAATATCCTAGGGAACACTGAAAATTGTGAATTTTAAGAAAAAAGTTTCTGATGGATGTCAGTGTAATTCTGTGACATTTAAGGGCTTCTGAAAGCACAGGCATACGTGGTTGCATTGGGCCTTTTCAGTTGCTAGAAACTAAATGATAATCAGCAAGCCTTAATATTTGATGTTGACTTGAAAATAGCACCTCTAGTCAGACTTGCACTGTACTGATGTTTTCAGTTGTACTCATATTGAAGACTTCCACTGATCCAGTGTTTAGCTTCTTCAGCTGATTTTTATGAGGGATGACAAAAATGGGCAACATGAGTTAATTTTCCGAGATTTTACTTTTGCACATTGGAGAGGATGCCAAGTTCTGTTTGGAATGAGCTTGATGTAGTAGCAGGTCACTCTTTAGTCTTTAAAATACTGAATTTCTTGGGTTTTGCAAATAGCCACCTCCCTGTAGCGTGGGAGTGATGGTGAGAAAGTAGTGATGGTTCTAATGGGCAGCTGACAGGATCAAGCTCTGTATTCACTATTGAGGTTTTTAAATGTCTTGTAAGCTGTGGTGGTAGTGTATGGCTTTACTGTTTTAAAGAAAAGACTTTTCCCTATGTAAGTTACAGGATACTTAAGTTACCTTACTTTTGGCGATGGCTTGGAAAATGGTTTTTTGGACTTGACAGCTAAATCAAGAGTATTGATTTCTACAGTCTGCAAGATTATAAATAAGCTTCCCCCACCTTGTTTCCTACAGAAAAACGGTTTGAGAATATTTGTTTCTAGATATAACTTGTCCATAGCACATTGCAGTCCCACCTTAACGCTTCTAGATAAGTCGCAGTGGAAAGTCACCCTTTTGATGTAAACTAGTTTAACATCTTGGTGTGACTCTGCTTCATTAAAAGAGTTAATGTAGAGAATGTAAGGAAAAACTAGGGGCAAATAAAGTAATATAATCTGTTTTTCTTTGGAAATAATTTTTATAGAAATCAGTGTATGGATTTTTGCAGTTTAACACTAGTTTTCAAACAATTCAAGAAAACTGTTTAAGGCATTGTCCATGAACTTTTCAGCACTTCATCTGAATAGAAAAGCAAATAAAAGCTTCATTCTTTTGAAGTAGTCATGCTCTGAGATGGCATAGACCAGATCTCCAGATATTGTTGGGGAGTGTGTATAGGCTTTTCATTTGCTGAACAACACTTAAGAAAAACTTTCTGATTTCAGTAGTGCCTCTTGATTTTCATGGTGAAGTTTCCTTCCGCAGTTTGTTGCTCAGAAAGGCTTAAGTAATTTTGAGTGCCCAGTTTGTTTCCTTAGGTGACTTTTTCAGGGCTGATGAGGTCCTGAGTCTCTCATGGACTGACTGAGGAGTGCTGAACGAATGAGCTCTTGAAAAACAGTTCATGTTGTCCAGATTCTCTTTGTGCCTTCAAGAAAGAGAGACTATCATCTGAAAATCTGCCTGCTAAAATCTGGTTCCCTACCCAGTGGGGTTAAGTCTATTGATCTGAGTGACTGAGCAGGGAATGACTGCCTCATTTCTCTATCCGTTTTATTTTTCTTTTGGGGTGTAACATGGCACAATGCAGTCTGTTGTAGATGCACATGAGAAAGATTATGATTTTATAGCCACTTTCATTACTAAATTTGTTATGGGAAATTAATTTAGAACTTAGACAACAGTATTCCTCTTGATGGTGAAGCCTATGTTTGGTTTTTTTTTGTTTCCCTCTTAAGAAATAACAGGAATCTTGCCTAATGGCAAGTGTTTCATAAAAGAAATTTCTTAGTAAAGAGCAGGTGGGATTTTTACGTAATTGCTAATTTGAATCTCTAGTCACATGGAATTTTTTGGTTGGAGCGAATACAACTTATTGTGTGTTCTGATGCGCACCATACTGAGCATTTTGATAGAGAAAGAGTATTTCTGTAATTAAGTTATTCTATTAAAAGAATGTGATAATGCAGCTGAGTATTTTGCCTTTATTCTAAACCCCTTTTGTTAGCTGTGTAGTCCTTCAACAGTACGTTAATTCCATATGTATCCAACTTGGATAAAAAACCTGAAAAATAAATGCTCTTTCATATTTGAAAAGGATGTATGTTTCTTGACCAGTTTCTTTGTTAACAGGCATGGTCCTTGTGCGCAGTGAGAATGGGCAGTTGCTGATGATCCCTCAACAAGCCTTGGCGCAGATGCAAGCACAGGCACATGCCCAGTCTCAGCCTCAAAATACTATGACTCCTCGTCCTGCTACACCTACCAGTGCTCCTCCAGTGCAGATATCGACAGTGCAGGTTAGTTCAGTAATTTGTAGTGTTGAAAATGGGAAGATTTTTCTTCATGTGAAGAATACACCAAAAAGTAAGGTGTGATGTTAGTGATTTGAACCAACCATTGATCAAACTGGTGCTGTACAGGCTTTTCCATGTGACATAAGCATTCCGTTTTGTTCCTAATTCTGTTACAGTTTGGCTGTTGTCCATCAAAAATATTTTTACCTAGCTGAATGGCATTAAATTTAAAACTGTTTGATATGAAGAAGACCATTCAAGACCTTACACGATTAACACTTAGAACTCGTTACTGAAGAATCATTATTCTTTATAAGACTAAAAGAAAAAAGTAGATATGGCTATATGTACACTGAGATCATCACAGCTGCATTAAGTTCAAGACTGAAGATCCTTCTCACAGTTTTGTAGTGGTCCAGATACATTCTTTTGTGTCTGTAATAATGGCAACTATCGAGAGACAAAATACTAAATAAGTTAGATTATATTTAAATATAGGAACTAATGTGTTTGAGTTTTTTCCTCGTCCTCAGGCTCCGGGAACGCCTATTATTGCACGACAGGTGACACCAACTACTATTATCAAGCAAGTGTCTCAGGCTCAAACAACAGTGCAACCCACAACAACGCTACAGCGTCCTCCTGTTGTGCAAGTGAGTTTGTAGAAAGTGATGTATACATGAGATACCTAAGTTGTTATGATTAGCTGAAAACCTGCTTGAGACTGCCAGAAATACAGGAAATATAATTGCCATGTGCATGGAACAAGTATTTTCTGGATTATCCTTTCTAAAACATTTGCAGACCTCAATTTACTTTTTATTTTGAATGTATATGTATAGTTTCTTGTGTGTTATTTCATGTTATACCTATATGCATATATATTTAAAGCTATGCTGTTATTAGTTTGTATAATCACAGAACTAACTAAAATAAAACACCTTTATGCTTTCCGCCTCAAAAAAGTGACACCAATTCACTTTGGATTTGGAGCTGTGATGTTATTCCTGTGATAGATCTGTAGTCCTCTGAGTTCTGCAGCAAAATGTACACTTACCAGAAAATGTGCACTGGTAGCCCTTCTCTTCCAGAAGCCCTCTTACATGAGTCTCTGCTTTGGTCTATGTAGTTGGGGTGATTCTGATAACTCAAGGATAAATAGGGGGTATCTTAGTATACTGGGCTTAGTATAGTGGGCTGTCTTCTAATAGCCTGGCCTGTATTAATGATAGACTTTCTTTTAGATTTTTTGTTTTTGAGGGGTGGTGGTGTGAGTTTAAAACACAGTGCAAAAGTATGAAATTCTCCACATGACTTCCAGGCAACAGTGATACAATATGATTGCTGTCGCCTAATCTGTTTCATTGTGCTTTCTTCATCCTTTGAGTAGGTAGGATTAGAGAGTTTTAAATTAAAACATGCAGGTTTTGCTATGCATCCAGTTAACCTTTTTCCCCTCAGAGAGCCTTTGCCTATGCCAGTGATCTTTCCAGATCTAAGAGTTAATTTACCTAACTGAGTCTCCTTAATTTGCACTGCTGTTATACTGAACAAAAAAACCATTCCATCTGCATATTTTTTGCTGTAATGAGCATACCATGGGCTTAATTTATCCCAGTTTAAAAAAATGAGAGAAATTAAATCTTTGTCTCCTTTTCTGATTCCCAAAATACCAGTGAAAGTTAGCTTTGGCAGCACTGGAGCCTCTTTTCTTGTGCATCTTTATATGAAGAGCAAGTTTACAAATGATTTGTTAAAATTCTGAGAGCTAGCTTTAGCTTGGTAAGAATTACTGTCTCTGATTGGGTTGTCATTAGTTATTAGACTGTTGGAAGTCCATGAATGAACTGTGTATGTGAAAAGTTTTTGTTAACAATGTTGACTCTTTAAAGATGATATTCCTGCTTTGAATTACCAACTTTTCTGCACAACTGGAAAAATGTATCATCCCATTGTTCATCAGAAAGACCTAGATAAGACCTGAGCTTTTGTGTGTACCTTGTGCCTTTTTAGAAATTCCTCCCTTTGAAAGTGTCATTCAAGGGAACAGGCAAAAAACCTATTGCATTCACAGAAATCCAGGACTCCTTTGATTTGTGTTCTGAAACCACAGTGTATGAGGGTATGTTTATGGTACTATTTTGCCGTTTTATTCAGTAACCAAAAATCATGCAATTCTTAATCAACTTTTAGGATTTTGGGTTTGAACGTGTAGTTTTTATGCCATCTGGTGGCTCTTTCTTTCCACTGCAACAGATGGCAGATTAGTAACTTCTTTTTATAGTAGCTTTGAAAGATGCTCTACTGTCCTGTGGCTCAGTTTGTCGGCTCAGGGAAAGAGGTTTTGGTACTTTCCAAGTAAAACAATCTTACGTGTGTATTCTCTGCAGCCTCAGATTGTTCTGGGTGGTACTGCACAAACAACTACATTGGGGACAGCAACAGCAGTACAAACTGGAACTCCTCAGAGAACAGTGCAAGGAACGACGGCAACCTCCACTGCTGCCACAGTAAGATACTGAGTGCATTTAGGATCTTTTTTTTGTTCATTTGCATGTACATGTGTGCATGCATGTGTGTGTGTATATATATATATATAAAAAACACATAAACACAGATCAGATTGGAGAGTAGTAAAGATGCAGGAGTTCTGTGAACTATTGGTCTTGAAAGGTAAACTTTTGGTAGAACCGTATAATTTACAAAGTGTGAACACAGGTCACTTGAGTTTTGATGGCCGTCAAAGTATTAATTTTGATTCGTGTAACAGTTTTTGTAAAGCACTCCTTTTTTACAAACATAGTAGCTGTATCTTACGGAAAAGTGAATTGTTCAGCACTGAAGAGTAGAGGGATAAGAAATTGGCACTGACTGATTCAACATGCCTGTTTCCTGGACTGCATAACAGGGAGAATCTGTGCTGTGCTATGCGTTGGGAAGGAGGAGTTTTGCTATTTGTTGTCCTGCTAAGATGCGTGTTTTCCCATACATAGCGTGCCATTCTTGAAATACTCGATGTTTCCTAACTTCATTAAGAAACATAATTTATTCAATTTTGATAACAAAAATGTATAATACATACGTATATATGAAGCAAAATAATAATTTCAGTCTGATTATGTCTTAAGCTGTGAGAGACGTGAATCTATAAATAATCTCCAGTGATGAATTAAAGAAGGACTTTAGTTCTGAGAGTATACGATCAGATCATGTATTAAAAAGAGTTTATCTTCCCTTCTCTGACTGTTTTGCTTCTAATGCTCCTCCTCCTGTAACAGGAAACTATGGAAAATGTGAAGAAATGCAAAAATTTTCTGTCCACATTAATAAAACTGGCATCATCTGGAAAACAGTCTTCAGAGACTGCAGCTAACGTGAAAGAATTGGTACAGAACCTGCTGGTAAGTAAAGTTCATTAAAAGTTGTAAGAAACAGTATCTGGGCAAATTTAGATTCAAAACTGAGGGGTTTTGTTTGGAGAGGAGGGAGATTATAAAATCTGAGATAAGTCAAATTGAAACTTCGCTGCTTCTGAATTAAAATATATGCATAAATTTTCCTTTAAGCTTGTAAATAAGACGTTACTGCTCATATTCATGCATGAGAACATGAGTTTAATTGAAGTGTGAGTAATATAAATGAGGACATTAAATTCTACATTTTTTATTGATAAAACAGTGAATAAAAAGATGAATTACGTATGTGAGGGAAGTGCAGTAGCTGAGTATAGGACATCACAAGTTTTTACAAAAACATTAAGTAATGCTATCTGAAGCTAACGTAAAAGCTTGAGTTACTTAGTATTTATAGAATGAGTACTAGTATTGCTTAGCCCAGCTGTTAGCAACCTTTAAGGTAAATCTGTGTATGATGGATGTTATCACATGATAACCAGAGGTTGTCACAAGACCAAAATTCGAAGTGTATCTTGTCATGAGGGACATACATTTAGTTTTGTGAGAGGCTGCCTTTTGAGCATATGGTATGCCCAACTTTAGTTAATTGAAATGGAGGAACTATAATACCTTTGGAAAAGGGAAGACTAGAGATGGGGCTGCCCGGCTGTTCTGAGCAATTGGTGGGTGGCTGTTGGCAGGTCACATGAAGTATTCCTGTAGGTTCCCTCTGGCTCTTTGATCTATAGGTAGGACATACCTGTAACGGTGTGAACAACTACAGATGTTTCTTAAAAACTGCCTGAAAGACAGGAAGAAGAAAAGTAAAGATGGGACTGTAGGTCTTTCTAGTTGAAGCTTGAAGTAAATTAGTTCCTACCATAAAGCTATTGATAACTAAAAATAGTGAGGGATGATAAACCACTTAATTTCAATAAATTTTTTAAGTCTTAAATTTTTTGTGCTGTTGAACATTTGTAAAAATTAATTTCTACAAGTTTGTTCATTTGAATTTTCCGTTTTGAAGGATGGAAAAATTGAAGCAGAAGACTTTACCAGTAGGCTGTACAGAGAACTTAATTCTTCACCTCAACCTTACCTTGTGCCTTTCCTGAAGGTAACTTGCGTTCGCTAGTCGTTATGTATTTCTGTGCTTACGTATCAGCAGCAATGAACGCAAGCACATCTTTTACAAGTATAGGTGGAATTCCAAAATGGTGTAAATGGAAGTTTTAAGTGGTGCCTGGTTAGACTTTTACTCCCTTAAAAAATAGTTCCACCTCTTGGTTCCAAGAGTTTGTTAGTGTGGTTCATTGGCACAGTCAGTAATGTAATTTCTACCTTACTGTGACATTGTAGCTCTTTTGAGAAATCTAAAAATTGGGGTTGGACTAGATGATCTCTAGAGGTCCCTTCCAACCCCTACCATTCTATGATTCTATGAAAAAGTTTTCTTTCTATGACTTACAAGCAGTTTCTTTCCGTAGCACTAAACCCATCAATTGATTTATTATCCTCTTTTTAGTCTTGGGAAGAAAACAAGGGATTGAATGATACAGAAAACTGTGCGTTCTGGGCAAACCCATACTCTTTCCCTGTCCTGTATACCTGTTGTATAGATAAACAGGAAATTGTCACCTCTCAATAATAAATACCATTTGTCATAAATTTTATAATAATGTTTATTCCGAAACGTGTATCATCTGAAAATCAGAGAAAGTACAACATCACTGTATGGTAAGAGTATAACTCTGCTTGACTGAAGTATGATTAAGGGATATAGTTGTAGGTGTGTGGTGACATTTCTGGGTTTTTAAATGCGTGTTCAACTTGGAGCTGTTTATGAGGACAAAAATGGTTACCATAAGAAAACAACTAGTGTAAGAATTCTGTAAAATGCTGTGGTCTGACCTATTCTGAAATCTTCACTGCTGTTCCAATATGTCTTTCAAGCCATCACGTGTTATAGCTTGGTACATAGGTAGGAACACAATCAAGGAAAGCAGCATGGGCTTGGATTCTGAAATACATACCGGGGTTCCTCATAGGCTTGCATAACCTAGATGCCCACAATATCCAAGCTTCCACAGCTGAAGGTACTGTCACTCTGTCTAGCTTTAAATGTGAAGTAGCATGGTATTTCTGTGTGTGCTGCTATCATGATTTCTCAGGTGTGCACAGACTGATATAATGGACTTGAAATTAAATGCGTTGCTTTTTACAGTTAATGTTTTTTCGTGTGATCTAGGATTAAATACTCAAGCAAATTCTTTTCTTTCCTCTTTTCAGAGGAGTTTACCTGCCTTGAGACAGTTAACACCCGACTCTGCAGCTTTCATTCAACAAAGTCAGCAGCAACAGCCAACAACGCAAGCAACGATAGCAACAATTCCATCTGCAGCGGTGCTTCTAAGCTCCTCAGTTCAGCGCACAGCAGGGAAGACGACTGCAACTGTAACGAGTACTCTCCAACAACCTGTAATCAGCCTAACTCAGCCTACACAAGTTGGTGTTAGTAAACAAGGGCAGTCTACTCCACTGGTACGTAAGCCTGAGGTGCATCCTCTGTTATTGCACAGGAGTTTTTTGATAATGCAGTGACTTCTCAAATTGGTGGATTAGCTCAATCGGAGATCTTTGCCCTCTTTAGGGAAACTAACTACTAAGGAAAAAAAAAGTATAATTTAAAATCTGTTCTCAATTAAAGTACTGTATTATTTCCTATTTTAGGATTAAATATTGACAGATTGTCTCAATCACTGCATATCCATGAGAGAGCAGTGTTCTGGAGGATCTTTCATTCCCCACTTCATAAGTCTAACAACAGATTACCCCAAAAGAGGAGAAACAATAACTTTCTCAGGCCTGCACAATAAACTAAACAAAAACAGTATAATGTGCAGCACCTTTTTTCCTCTTCTCGTAGCAAAGCAGTGCCTGAGTGTAAGCTTTTTCTAGGATGTGTATTAATATACGTTAGTAAAATTACTAGGGTTGTTTTACTACTTAGTACTTCAATGTTCCCCTTAGAATGCTTGGCATTCATCTGAGCTTCCTGTCCAGAAATTTTCATATAAAATGGAGAGATCTCAATCCACAAATATTTTTCACTTGCCTTCAGAGAAAAACTAGTAATTTTGTTGGTCTTACTGCACTTGTATCCTAGGTGTTACAGAAGGAGGTTAGGAACCTAGGGAACAAATAAAAACTGAACATTGACTATTTAGTGCTGAATTTACAAGAAAATAATTTGGCCTTTAACTTAAATACATAAAATAGTAGCAAAAGTTGCAAAAGACAAACTTGCTAAGTTATAGAAGTAGAGCTTGCAAACTAGGCAGGGTTGGTAGATTTTTTTTTTTTTACAAGAGTTTGAAAGTAAGTTTCTGAAAATTCAGTTGAGGCCAGAAGACGAGTTTGCTCTGATTGCAGGATTGCAATGTAACCCTGCTTTTATGAGTTCATGTTCTGAAGCAGTATGGCTACAGTTGCCTGAGACTCAGTCTAACCTAACAAGCCAATAGTGCAAAGCTACACAGCTATACCGTGTGCTGGTTCTGGATAAAAACATCATATATAGAACCAGCTGGTTTATCTTTGTCATGTCTCTGTTGTTTTTAGTTCTAGGGTTTGTTCAGGCAGATCCAGTTTGCCTCTATCTCTAATGTAGAAACCACATGTAGAAAGTTTAAACTGGACCTTTGTGATTATAGAGGTTTGTTGTTTTGGGTTTTTTTAATAGAAATAGGTTACTGATGTCTTTCTTGTATCACAGACGGTGGAATATTAGTTTTTTGTAAGGTATAATTCATCTAAAGAAACTTTTAAATACCTTAAAATGTGCTGATCCTGGATCAATGAACAGATGTGTTAAGATCACAACTTACAAGTTGCTTGTTAGGATTTGTTCTTCCCACCTGATTCTTAGCCTTAGTTATTTTTCAGATTGTTTACAGTTCTATTTTTCTTGTTATTTGCAGGTTATCCAACAGTCTCAAAAAGCGGGGGCGTTGATAAGGCCCCCGCAGGTAACGTTGACACAGACCCCAATGGTAGCATTGCGGCAACCACATAGTCGGATTATGCTCACTACTCCTCAAATTCAACTGAATCAACTTCAGACAGGTAAGAGGTCAAGATACTTGGTATATGCTATTTGATAGCTGAAGTCTGGTTTGGGAATGTCAGTTCTTAAGTGACCTGTAGCTGTATGATGACTGTTACACTACTGCTAAACTACTTAGTGCATAGAGCCATAGTGTCTGGGGATACACATAAGTCAGGGCAGCATTTACAGTCAGAGATACTGTTTGGGTACTGGAATTGTAGGGGAGGATCCTGTTTCAGATGGGTGTAATGCTGATGGAAACTATTGAGGTAAAGTCTTTGCGCCAGACCTGTTGCCATTACTACCCGTGACTGGCTTGTAAATCTGATGTCTCGTACAAATTTGACAGAGTACAAATCTTGTCTTTCTTCTTGTAGTACCTGTGGTAAAACCAGCAGTATTACCTGGAAACAAAGCTATTGCCACTGTTTCGACACAAGTAGCTGCTGCTCAGAAGAATAAACTGAAAGAACCTGGGGGAGGCTCTTTTAGGTGAGGAACGGTGTGCTTATTTGTGCTTGCGCTGCCTGGGCAGCCTGCTGAACCTCAGCGGGATCCTTTCTGTGTATTCTGGTGGGTAAACTCACAAGAATTAGAGGTGGATTTTCTGTGGGCAGGTTTGCTACTTTAATAAAGACTTTAGCAAACAGCTGTGGGAGTATTTGTGCCAGACTGTTTTTTTTTAGCATTTAGCTGGCACTAAGGATAAATATCAGACCTCACAAACAATTCCTGCCTGGACAAGCAAATAGAATTCATTTCTTCACTCCTTCCAACTCTGCTCGAGTTATTCGGATGTGCGGTCTGTCTTACAGTGATGAGTGCAGTTTGTTATTGTTTTGTGGTAGTGATGTGTCTGATTTTGAAACATTACGTAAGAAAGGATCTTGAGAAAACAGGAAGTACAAAACTGTGAAAATACTGTAGTGCTCTTTGGAATCAAATTATGTTGGTTTTATTTTATTATATAATAAAAGCAAATAAAATGCAAAAATGAAATAAAGTATTGAGGTTTACTGTGGAATTCATTATACTCAGCTGTGGTATTGTAGCACTCTGTGCAGATAAGCACTAAATGTTATGATTATAATGGGTTTTCCTTTCTTAAGGGATGACGATGACATTAATGATGTTGCATCAATGGCTGGAGTCAACCTGTCAGAAGAAAGCGCTCGGATATTGGCAACAAACTCTGAGCTAGTGGGCACGTTAACAAGATCCTGTAAAGACGAAACCTTCCTTTTCCCGGCACCTTTACAAAGAAGGATATTAGAAATAGGTATGTTGATTTTTCTTGAACTTTAATAAACACATTTTAGTAGTCTTGGGTTTAACTGACATTTTCCATAGAAATTGATTTGAATAATTTAAAGTTGCTGGAGTCGTTACCTTTTGTGTATTCTGATGCTTGTGGGCAATCATTGAGCTTGTGAAAGTAGAATAAGGGATAGGAAACCTATAGAGTTGCCTTCTAAAATGATGGTAATTTAACATCAAAATTACTGGACCTGGTTAAAATTCTGACTGTGCAAACTGATAAGGCATAACAAAAACAATGAAATTCATTTTTTAAAAAACAAATCCAGAAGCAATTTTATCATATTTACTTACTATTTTAGAATGGATGGGAGAACAAAAAGCATTTTTCAATTATTTGTTATACTGTAGTATACAGCATTTATTAATAGACTATAAATTTTGTTAAGCTAATATACATTTTCATATGTATGCCATTTCCTGTTTAGTGCTTGTCCAAGAAATACTTGAAAGCCTTATTTTGCAAACAGCATTTAGATTTCCACGGCTGAGATTAGCCACGTGTTTAGCTGTATCGTAAAATCATTTCTTACAAGTGACTTTTGTCTTGATCATAGGTAAGAAACACGGAATAACAGAAATCCATCCTGATGTAGTTAGCTATGTATCACATGCTACACAACAAAGACTACAAAACCTCGTGGAAAAATTATCGGAGACTGCTCAACAAAAGAATATTTCTTACAAGGTAACTATTTAATTGCACAAATTCAGCGGGCTGTCATGTTGGCTGTTATGCAGGAGTTCAGGTGTTCTTCATTCTGTGAAGTTAGGTTGTTTATTCTCTTTGACTGATTCATCTTATATTAAGATATTAATACACATGGATGACTAGAACTCTTCAGCTTGCATATACAAAATGTTTTTAAAACAAATGCAGAGAAACTGTGCCCTCCCTTTTATTATGTCATGTTTAGAGTCGGAGTGATTGTACAATCAGATAGGCGGATAAAAGCACTACTTGGAATTCTCAAGTGACTGCTATCTGACAGATACATGTTCTTAATACATGCAAATGCCTAAACAGCGTTTAAAAAAACCACACAGCTCTGAAATATGTTTGGGAGGTTAAAGCTGTGATGATATTAGTTTAGAAGTCAAAGTCTGATGATTCATGGAATAGAGCAAAATGCTTTTAAGAATTCTAGCTGGTTTGACTTGTGTAAGTACACACTTGCTATTTGTTTGAAAAGGACGAAGTGAACATTTGAGCTTTAAATGTATATGTTCTGCTATAGTACAAGCTAACAGCTTTGTTTTTAAGAAACGTAATGAGAAACATATTTGCTATGTTTTCAGGATGATGAAAGATACGAACAAGCAAGTGATGTTCGGGCACAGCTCAAGTTCTTTGAACAACTTGATCAAATAGAAAAGCAGCGTAAAGATGAACAAGAAAGGGAAATTTTAATGCGTGCAGCAAAGGCAAGTGCTTGGATTTCACACATGTTTGCAAACTGTCATTTTTGATGTCAAAACTGCGGAGTTTCTTTTCATTCAAAAGCACTTGCAATGAAGGCGAAGGCTCTAATCTTCAAAGATGGAGCTTCATGAATACATTCTTTAGCTAGAGCTCTGCTCTGCTTTTCGTGGTAAAGCATGTGAGACAGCTTCTTTGCCAGTAACATTGCATTTTCCCAAATTAAAGTAGATCTTAAGACTTAGTTTTCACACTTTGCACTGTGAAAAAGATAAATTTTATAGCTTGGTGGTACTCTTAAATGGAACAGAGAGGTTACAGGTATTTTGGAGACTAGAAATAGAATTCAGAAAGATTTTTACAAGTTGGAGAAATAAATAGGAAGTAGTTGATGTAAGCACAAATGTAAGCATTAGACTTTGTGGTTTTACTCAGTGGCTCGAATATAGGGTAGATAGGACTTAACTAATTAGGAGTGCTCTAGAAATAATTCACAAAACAACCTAAGGCTTCTGTTGGGTTTGTGATCCAATATGAGTTGATAATGTCAAAATCCAGTTTTTGTAGTGCAATGTTTGCACGTAGTTGTGAGCTTTTGTTGTGAGCATTTCAGATGCTTCCCGTTAGACCCAAGCTGGAATGACTCTATCCAGTTTTTGGGCCCTACACTAAGTAGAACTAAGTAGTTTTGGGCCCTACACTAAGTAGAATTCAGAAAGAAAGCAATTTTAAGGTCTAGAAAATGTGACCTATGAAGTGAGATTAGAGAGTAAATCCGTTTACTTCAGAAGAGAAAAGACTAAGATGAGACATAAGTCTTCTTGACTGTGTTTTGCTTATTTATATAATTCCCTGTGTTTGCTGTGCCTTAGGTGTAGCAGGAAGGACATAAGTTAATCATCAGGAAAAGCTTAATACTTTAAGGGTACTTGAGCATTGAATTAAAATAATTTATTTTGTTGTTGTTCTAAAGAATGTATGGGATTAACAACAGTCAGGATTTGTTTGACTATAGTTAGTCTTGCCTTATGTGAGAGTATGGATGAAAGACTGTCTTGAAGTTCTTCCTGTTTTCTGTTTGTTGACTTCTTGGAAAAAACAAGAACTTAAGAGAATTGATATATGTAGCAAAAGAAATTAATTGGCAAGTGTGTGTTAATAGTATTAGACAATAAATTTTGCTGAAATTACAGGTTCTGCTGCTTCTAAAAGTATGATACGTACAAGTAATTGTAGGTGCCTAAGTGAAATGGGCAATTGCTAATGTAAATGGTCTGTTGGTCAGTTAGCTGCGGTTTATTCAAACATGACTGACTTCTATGTGTAGGTGCAGCAGAAAGATGTGTTCTTAGTAAGTGCATAGTTACACAGCAAGGGTAGGAATTTTTCCAAAAAGTACAGGTTTGATTCCTTTTTTCATATGCAAAGTGTGTATATTTCAGTTCACAGATCTGTGTAATTTGTGTCTTGTAATGGTTTTGTTTAAAGCATAAATGCTTAGCTATTCCTTTGCTATTTATAACAAAGCTGGAAAAGGGGAAGCTTCTTGAAAAAGAGATACTTGAAATTAAGAAATGGGAAACTGCTTTTAATTTCTAAAAGTGATTTTCCCCTGTTGCCCTCTCTGGGAGTGATAGATATTCTCCACTTTCTGCTGAAGTTTAAGAAGAACTTTCATATGCTATGTAGAACTTACAATCTTTAACTGCTTTTGTAACTGAATTAATTTTTCTTTCTTTTTCTCCAACCATTCCATGTTCATCCTTTATATAGTCTCGATCTCGACAAGAAGATCCAGAACAGCTTAGGTTGAAACAGAAGGCCAAGGAGGTAAGTGTTCACCTTGACATGAACTTTTATTTTGGAATTTGCAAGAAAAATAATTAACTGTACTTGTTTTGGCAAATGCAGATGCAACAACAAGAGCTAGCACAGATGAGACAGAGGGATGCCAACTTAACTGCGTTAGCTGCGATCGGTCCCAGAAAGAAAAGGAAAATAGATTCACCGGGATCTGGATCAGGGACAGAGGTACAGTACAACTGTAATTCTTTGGTTTTGCTGCGTCAGCCTTTGTAAAAAACCTTTGAAAAAGAGCTTTTTCCATAATTTGTGGAAGCTTTCTGAGCGTCAGAAGTGTATTTTGTGTTAATTTGCTTGCTCCAAGGTGGGGATCGGTTTTTAGCATCTGTATAGCAGCGTGGGGACTAAAATTTGAGTTGTGATTTCTTGATTCATGGAACTGGAGGAATGTGCGAAAAGCCATCTCTGTTTTCTCCAGTCTCTGTTCTTTTGGACCCTCGTAGATTTGGGAAGAGGTGGTTGTAGCCAATGATGATTGTAGCCGATCTGACTAAATAAGGGTGCAGAATAATGGCGGTGCAGTGGTAGAATTGAGTCACTGCTAAATTTGAGAGCAGGAGTTTCAGGTTATAGGAACTTGCCTGATTTCTTTTTCAGCTGTTGGTTGGCCTTAGTTTTAGTATCTCTACAGCAGATCAGTTTGACCAATTCCATCTGATTATGAAGTTCTTGCATATCTTTCGTATATTCTGTGGTTTAATCTGGCCTTTTAAAAATTCCTCTGCAGACTAAGTATCTGCGTGCTCAGTATCTGATTAATTTAATGTTCATTTAAATTCAGGTAGATTGGTAGACTATCTGCTGTATTTCTAAACAAGTTAATAAACATCTAATGTTGCTTTCTGCATGGAAGGCATTAAATGGGAGATTTCTCTAGTGTTTAAAAAGAATAAAGTCTTCTTGAAACTTGTCATTTACAGGGTGAAAAGCTCTCTTCATAATTTGCGGATTTTTCCCTGCAGAGTTTTGTGTCTTGATAGCAAGCGACAGGATAGTAATAGTTTAATAATTCTGTTTATTACTCCCTGAGCATTCCAAATTTTTAGTGCTAAAGCATTCATT
>VZSC01000250.1:0-13285 GCA_013398225.1 Steatornis caripensis | reverse complement strand
TGTTTTTTTTTTTTTGAAGTGGCATATTTTTATTTGAATAACATAAAGGGAAATTAAAAATAGACCCCACTCATTGTAGATGACAGGGTAGTTATAAAATCCAGTGTTTCAGGAGAGAAACGTGAACACAACAGCCCTCAGGCAATGGGAAAAGCCGATGGGTAAATGGTGGGCGGCTGCGCCGGGGCTGCTGCCTGGCACCGACCCAGGCTGCGAAGCTGCTCCCTCCCGCCAGGGAACAGGGACAGTGAAGCGGGCGGTGGCATTTCTGGCATGGGATCACGCGAGCCCGGGTGCTCTGGGCTGCACAGCATGGGTTTGCGGGACACAGCGGTGGCCGTGCCTTTCACTGTTTAATGTCACCAGGGCCCATGGGGCGAGCTGCCCTAAGCAGAATGGGAGCAGAGAAGTGCGAGCTGCGGCCGGGGATTCCATCAAAGCGCGTTGTATGGATGCCCTGGAGCCAAGGCCTTGGCCAGTACAGTGGGCATTCCCTGCCAGCTCCCATCTCTCTGGAGAAGTCCGCTAAATATTTGGACAGCTCGCCCCCCTGAGCTGCTGTCACTGCTGCCGAGTTCAGGAGCAAGCTTGGAGCGGTTTGTTCCTTAATTTAAGGGATAATGGAGGGGACAATGCAGGAGAGGTGTGAGGAGGGCTGTTTCAGGGGTGTCTTTCCAGAGGACCTGCTGGAGACAGGTAGCTCATTCCCCCCTTGCTGGCTCAGACACGCTCTTTCCTCCTCATCTCTGCTCACCTTGCGCCAAGCCTCCCCGTGCCAGTGTGATGGGGCAGTACAACCCTGAGAAAGTCAGGAGCAGCCACTGGCATCCCGTGCAAGGCAGCAGCACGGAGCTTGTCTTCCTGCTGCCTGCAAGCAGAGAGCAGTGTCCCCACGCTGGTTTCTCTGCAAACCTCCCGCCGGTGTGAGACGCTTCCACAGTCAGAAACGTTGTCCCCAGACGACCTGGCCACTGTGCCCCTGTCCCTGTCCGTCCTTACAGTGCGGATGCTCTGCTGCTCCCACACCCACCGACCGGGAAGGATTGGCCGGCGTATCTGGACCCAAGTGCTGCTACTGTCTCCCGTGCAGGGAGAGGGCTTTGCTTTAGTTCTGTTATTATCAGAAAGATTGAGTCACATCAGGATAAATACTGCAGATATTACAGTCTGCGTGTGCCTTAAAGAGATGTATTTGGATGCTAACGTTGCTAATTCTCACCATGCTATGAAAAATGTTGTAGAAATAGAGAAAATATAATAGATACTTCAGATTTGCAGCCTTAATAGCTTTATAGCACATCCTAATTATTATATATCTATCACATCAGTATACTGCAGCACTCATGGTATTTTTATTTAGCTCCATCTGGTCTATGATAACAGGCTTCTGATACCCAAACGAGCATGAACTGGAAAGAAATTTAATAGATATATCCGCAGAGAATTTCCTTAAAAACATCCCAAAACAAGCACGCGTTGTGTGAAAACAATACTGCAGTTTGGACACAGAAAACACTTCTGGGTGAAAAGGAGGGACGCGAGCGACTGGAAGTACACACACGTGGAAACAGGTTCCTCGCCACAGCCTGCAAATGCGATGTCCATGCGATATTTGCCTTCATCCCCGCGTTTTTGCCAGTCTCTCAGCCCCTAGTGTGGTACCCCACCGCAGCCTGGCGTCCAGGATGGTT
Source organism: Steatornis caripensis (assembly GCA_013398225.1). Lineage (NCBI taxonomy): Eukaryota > Metazoa > Chordata > Aves > Caprimulgiformes > Steatornithidae > Steatornis > Steatornis caripensis. The sequence continues at coordinate 11,594 of VZSC01000250.1, read as the reverse complement.
TCAGGTTTTCTTTGCTTCACAAGAGATACAGGAGTGGGAGGGAGAGGCAAAGGGACGCTGGAGCCTGACAAACGAGGTGGGAAGGGGCCAGCAAAACCCCAAGTGACTACGGGCAATGGGGAAAGACACAAAAACTGAACAGCAAAAGAAATCCTGCTCGCTGCTGGCTTCTTTGCCAAGAGTTTCTGACTTCCTCAGCTGTGCGGAGGAGAAAATGGCTTTACTTAGATGGTAAAACCAAGAAAATAAATTCCCCGCTTGCTCCCTGCCCGCCACTGCACGCTCCCTGGGACACGCAGCCTCCGCCAGCTGCAAGGGGCAGTGGCGTGCGGACGCTGCCAGCCATCATGGCACCATGAAGTGCAAATGGAACGAAGCTGAGGAGCGTTGCAGGGTGCCATATTAAGAGGGAGGAAGGGGCTGTGGGGGGGAAATCCATTCCCAAGCTGTGGGTGAAGGAGATGGTGCGTGCGCCTTGCTGCAAGCATCCCGTGCTGGGGAAGCTGCCTGCAGAGCCCTGGGGACGTACCAGTGCTGAAACCCTCTTTTCTCCTGCTCTTGCAGAGATTCACCTTCAGTCTCACAGCCGTGCCCCAGAAAACACAATTGCAGTGAACAACTCCAGCAATGAACCCCTGGCTCTGTGGAGAATCAGTTTATAGCCAGACCAGCAATAATCAACTATTAAATACCTGGCTCCATCTAGCCCCAGGTGCCCTCGAAGCACGTTGGCACTTTGCATTGCCCCTCCAGGCTTCGAAGTTGCTTGAATAAAAGCACTGAGAAAACAGTGGTCGTGTTTCTACCAGTGAGGAACCTCATGAAGTTTTCAGAGATTGCTTGTGACACGATGCAATACACACGTGATACAGGCAGGTGAGCTGTCCTCCCTGTTTTGATGTCTGTGAGTTCAAGTGGGGTTTTCCAAGGAGATGTCCCTCTGCCTCAGTAGCAGGACATCGATGGCTGCACAGGCACAAGCTTTGGGGTCACAAGGCTGATTATATCCCAAGCTTCTGTGCCAAACGGCCCTGTAGCTCCACGCAGCTGGTCCTGCTCTGAGCACAGAGCTGCGCTTGACCAACGTGTACCACAGCAGATGAATGAGGGGCTGCACTATGTTTACTGCTGGACTGCTTTTAATCATGTGTTTTCCTCCAAACAAAGAGTTGCCAGCTTGGTACTTAGAGATCAATGCGTTTTATTCATCACCTCCAGGCAGGTACTGTTTCCTATTAATGTTTCTCCCACTTTACAGTCTAATTAAGGTCATCCGACCAGCAGAACGCTGCTGCGTTTGTTTTAAACTACTATACCTAATTATGTTTTTTTAAACCTTGCGTGGAGTAGCCTGTGTCAGACCAGCACGTCCCTGCTGCAGACTGGAGGCTCAGCATCAGCTCCCTCCTGCTCCAGGGCAGGAGCCAGCACGCGTGGGGACTTTGCACATGGCCTCTTGTGATGCTTTTCTTTGTATTGAGGTTTGGGAGCTCAGAAAAAAACCTTGGACGCTGCTCAGCATCGACCCAGCCTTCTAGCATTAGCAGGGCACCTTGCCATGGAGTGACCTCTGAGCAGTGGGAGAGTCCCACCTGAGCCCAGTGGTCCAGAAACACCCAAACAGTGGTGCATCTCCCGCAGTTTTCTCTGATGTCGTCCTCATCCTCTCAGCACTGGTCTCACTGAGGTTATTTGCACCGAAATCAGATGTGACACTGAGCCAAGCTCAAAGTCCTTCGAAGGGCACAGCTCCCCCTAAACAGACTGTAGGACCTCCACCTACCTCTCCGCTATGTTTAAATCCAACTTCTCTTGAATATATTACACCACAGAGCCATATGTTCAGTGTCACTTCCCTCGGTGTGTCACGTATTTCATCGGCTATAGGCTTCCTGACATGTATGGACATTGCCAAGAAAGGGAGGGGTGGATGAGCCCTCATCCCACTGCAGCAAAAAATGCATTTTCAGCTGGCGGAGGAGGAGGAGGTGGGGTGGGAGTGGGTTTGATGGGCAACTGCTAAATGCCACGCATGAGCAAGTCCCTTAAATTTTGCTCTGTGGACCCCGTTCTGTGAAAGTCATGAGGATAATCCTCTTGCTAGTGCTGGTGACCCTCAGGAAACCTCAGCAGCTTTCTGCATCTCTCACCACCGAGAGCTTTATGGCCGCACCGCGGTGGTGGTTTTGCCACCCCACCGAGGTGAGCGGGTCCCTCCACCCGGCCCCTTGCTCCTGCCACGCTTGCTGGTACCCCCAGGTCTGTTGGGTTTTTGAGTCCTGCTGTGCTCATCCCAGCTAATACCCAGTGCCCTTGGTTTAGCTCTGTCCCACTCAGTATTTTTCATGGTTTTCAGTTTGCATTTCCATGTAACTCTCAGCTGGATAAAGAAGTTGGAGTGTGTTGGGCAAAAGGCATCAAGGGCATTAATACATTTTTGCTGCCATGGGAGAACAAACATGTTCCCTTCCCATCTGAGGAGAATGGGGTTTGCTAAAGACCCACCGTGTTTCATCTTCGTTAATATTAGCAGTCTCCCAACGGGGCCATCAGGTCCCCATCCCCGTGGTGGGGACCATGTCTCCTGCACTTGTCCCGGTGTCCCCACCTTGAGATGGGTCCCTCCCCAGTTCTATTCTGCAGCCTCCTTTTCCCCGCCCTTGGTTTTTGTACCCTTAGGCTGTAGCCACCCCCGAGAGGGGCTGCCGGCCCGCGAGTGATGCAGCCACCATCTTTGAGGATGCTCTGTGCGCATGGAGGTGCTGGACGCCGGCACTCAGCCGCGGGGGCTGCCTGGCTCCGTGCCCAGCAGCAGCTCCAGTGCAGGCAGGGCACCGCCAGGCCCTGCTGAACGGGTGCCATCGAGTGCAATTACGACTCTGAAATGTACTTTCCTGTGAATACGTGCCAGTACTGGCTAATATATGCTCTGATATTGGCACTGCTTTCGCTAATATTCCTGCCAGCGAATTCTCTGCTCTGCTTGAATATTCATGGGAAGCGAATGTGAAGAGAGGCACAAACCTAAATGAGGTGAGTTCATTTAAAAATTCAGGCTCAAAATTCAGCGACTGTTTCTTGCTGCACTCGCCCAAGCGTTAGCTCTCGCGCTCTACTAATTTGAGTTGGTGTTTTGGACTTCTGAGCAAATTTTCTGCATTTCTCCCTCACTGAATCTGCAAACTCTTCCCCCCTTAAGATCAGTAGCTTCGTATAAAAACAGCAACTCTCCATGCTGAACTTTGCAGTCAAAGGATTTGTTTTCTCTGACTCTGATTTAAATTATTCTGCCTTCACCTCCTCATGCACGGTTCAGAGCACGCAGTGGTTCTGCGCTGGGATCGAAATGATTCTTGCTTAGGCAAACTCTCATTTGAACTTGTCAAAGGAATTCGGTGTGTTTGTAATTAAATGCCTATCACACCTTCTTTAACCTCGCTTACACGAAGTCGAAGCGCTAGGAAAGCCTGTAAGAGGCAGGGGAGGCTCATTTGCACCTTGAAGTGCCCATGTTTTCAGAGTTCAGTGCTGTCTGTATGGAACAAAACTATAAGCAACTTTCAAGTCCTTTTTTATGTAGTGCCTCTTTTACATATTGGATTTATGTCTGATTATATAGTGACTAAGGTGCAAGATAATAGGAAAGCAGCTCCTAATGCATTAACTGCTTTACACATGCAGTGGCTGTAGCACGGCTCGGCTATGCTTTCTTGTACTTACTCTCTCCTAAATATAATCACACCCGGTTGGATGACGGAAAAGAAATACTACTGTTACAAAGGCAAGCGTAGGGAGTTTAGACTGTATCAGAGTTAGAGTAATTAGTGCTTGCGTTAGGCTGTTTCTCAGCTGCACAACTAATTCCAGGTGCGGGAATGGCAGGGGAGGCTGGAGGGATGGCTGCTCTCCTCCTCTTCCTCCTGGGTGGTGCCATCAAGCCAGGACAACCGCCTGACCTTGTCCTTGCCCTCTGGCTCTGTGGCGGCCCCAACCACGGCGCCTCTGTGACTCCACGTTGAGCTGGGATTTGAGCAAGCCCAAGCTTTGCCCGGCTACTGCTCTGCCCACGGTGCTGGCGGGGTCAGCTGGAAGCAGGTGCCTCGGTAATCGTCCGTGAGCCACTCGTGAAAAGCTATGAAATTTCCGATTAGCTTGGAAAAAGTGTAGATAAGCGTGTAATTCTCAGTTCAAATTGAATCAAGCGTCCAAGCATGCTCTTCCCTCACTGCTGTGTTACCTCCACCATCTCCCCTCCGCATCATTTGGCGTAGGACATTTTTCTTTTTAATTGGTGACAGACATTATCCTTGTAGTTTAGACTTTGCTTGCGGATGGAAGGAAGGGGCTGTCTTCCTTACTCGATTTAAAGAAAGGCTTTGCTGTTGTGAGGATCTAATGCATAAGCTTTTTTGGGGTTTCATAACCCCTCCCATGCCAGGTTGGCTCTAGCAGCCTGGCTGTAGTCTGATGCAGCAGAGGAAAACAGGAAGCTTAGTTTGAGACACGGCATCGCACCGACTCCAGGAGAGGAGTCCTGGGCCGGGCTCGCCGGGAAGCTCTGCCAAAGGGTTTGCATTAGAAACACATTGACACTGCTGAACATGGAAGACAAAGGGAATATTAATGGCCCATTTATTAAAAATCTCAGAGTCTATCTAGGATCCTGTAGAGACCCCAAGTAAATCGGAGATCAGCAGAAAAACTGGTGCTGTTGCATACGCAACACCAAGTCTGCGCAGCTGGCCCGCTCCAGGCGAGGGCTGTCCCGGGCTGACGGGTGCCCACGAGTTGGGCCAGACCCCCAGGTCTTCTGGGCCACTAGTGGCTCCCAGCCAAAGCCCCAGGAGATGCTGAGCGAAACACAAATTGGAAAAACTGCTACAAAAAAGAAAAAAACCAAACGATGCAGCAGGGCTTGGCTTGCCTCACTGGAGCGGTGTCTCAGGTGCTTGCAGGTGACATTTATAGGATGAAGTTCCCATTGAAACAGTCACTATGCTTTTTGCTTAGCACAGAGTAACCCCGTCCTTCCCTCCTGGAGTGAGTGCCCTTTCCCAAGGCTTTCTGTTGCTTACCACCTTTCAATACATAGCAAACAAAATCCAACAGACGCTTTTTAATTTAATACTATCCCGGCATGAAACTGTGAAAAACGTGCAAATCACAGGGATGTCCAGGGAGCCCCTTCCACCCCAGCTCAGTTGCTTTCCCAGCGCTGGGCTCATCCGAGGAAGTAGCGCTCAATTATTTTTCTGTCTATGCAGCAATTGCTCCTAATTGCTGTCTCCATTGTGTGCCTTCTGATTTCGAGCATGACTAGTGGGAGGTTTGTGCTCGGCTTGAAAGGATGCAGGCTTTTAGTGATCAGAGAAAGCGCCAGCGAGCTGGAAGACCACAAAGCGATGCCCTTATTTCTGATTTCCAATGTGAACTTCTCCCATCTGCGGCTCCTGCAATTTAATAATGTGGGGGAACTCAGAGCCGGGCGGGGAGGTTGCAGGATGGATGATAGCTCAGCTGCAAAACCATAGCGGGGTGTTAAAGCAGATTTTTGGGGCAAATGGGCATTGCACTGGGGCTCCTGTTCATGGTAAAACGCCTTGGGGTGGTGCTTAGAAATCTGGATGCAAAAAACTGTGGTTCGCCTGGTGAGTTCACCCTCTCGCTGCACTCAGCAAGCCCACCACCGTATCACCCGGACCCACCAGCTCTTCCGCAGTGGTGTATTAGCAAACATCGGGGCAGGCAGGAGGGTCAGGCAGGGACCGAAACGCTGATGCCTACAGCAACATTTGCTCCAGCACGAACACTGCCCGTGTGGTGGAACAGTGCGGTGGCATCAGCGCCTCCTGCACTTACAGCAGAGGCTTGGCTTTGCTTCAGCATTTGTGTAACGGTAGGAGAAACTAGGATCCTGCGAGAACGTGCCTTATGCCCAAGGAAATCCAGTTTGCGTCAGGTGAAAGGAAGTTTCAGGTCACCTTGTCCCAAGGTGGCCTTTGCCAGCGAGAACAAGAGCCTTGGTGGGACAGACTGGTGACACAGCCAGCAGCAACAGCTACAGTGGTTGGGACAGGACCCCAGAGGGATGCCTCGGAGAGCTCCGAGTGAAACGCAGAGCCGATGAAGAGGGATCAGCCAGTAACCTTGGAGGTAAAGCCCTGTGATGGAGGTAGAGTGCTCCACAGCTCAGGGCTGAGCTTGCTGCTGCAGATTGCTGGAGGAGAACTCACCTTCATTTCCAACCTGCTTCCTCCAGCCATGGGTCTCATTCGGTGAGATGGATTTGGACATGCTTCTTTGGCCAGTGAAACGCGTGCTGGGACAGGGAGAGGCCGCGAAGGGCTGAAGGATGGAGCTGGTGGTCTTTCCCTTGCTGTCAGAGGGCAACACCACTCCTGCAGCCGCACACCCTGGTTTTCGTGCATAATTCCACAAAAATGGTGATGATTGTCATAACTAGATGGGTTTTGGTGGAGAGCTTTGATCCTGTCAGCAGAGATGGAGTGATGTCAGCAGAGTGATGGAAAGAGAAGAGAGTGCAAGGAAGCGAGTGGGGAGGTGAGAAGCACCATCGAGATGCTCCTGGCAGACTGGAGGTGCAGGGGGACATGCTTCCCACCACTGCTCAAATAGGCAGGGGGGAGGTTGGGAGCTCAGGCTCCTTCTTGGGGAGAGTTTTCTCTTAAACCTAAGCTGTGGTTTCCATTGGTACCGTCAGATCAGCCCCCAAAACACTGGCAGAAAGAGCAGTTCAACATCAATTACCGTAGTCCTGTCTCTCGCTGGTTTTGCAGCAGCCCATGGCGTGCGTTTTGGAGACAGATGTCCTTGACTTGCAGATGTGATGCAGAGCAGAATATAAGGCAGTGTGTTGGGTTTGGTGGTGCTCCGAGTGTTTTAGTGGCAACTGAGAGACTGAATGAGCGGGAAGCAATGGTCTCGGGGAGGGACAAGCTGTCCAAATCGCTGTTCGTGGGGCAGAGATCCACACAGCTATGGAGAGCTCTGGAATTAACAACCTGCGACACTCAGGTCGTGGGGACAGAGCAGGCAGGTGCTGCCAGCCCGTCTCGGAGCCAGTCGCCTTGTGCTTGTATTGAATCCTTCCAAAAGGATGCCTCATGCACCCACAGGCTCATGGCTGTTGCTGGCAGTGCCAGGTGTGCAAATCCCCCGGGGAGCTGAAGGATAAACGAACGCAACGCAAAATGATTAATATCAGCTCTCCCTTTGACCTTCCTCTCTCTGCAAGGGAGAGCTGGGGAGTGCTGTGCATGGATCTTCCTGCATCTTCGTCCAGCACGAAGCCCAGGGTTATCCTACAGCTGCCACTGTCCTGCCTCGCGCTTGGCTTCCCTGGCTGGGGTGCATCCCAGAGGATGAAGCAAAACTTGTCTAGATCAGATCTTTTTTGTAAACGTAACCTCGACGCCCCCAGACATTAATATAGCACTTCCAGTTCTCTGCTGGAGGTTTTGTAGTGGAGGCTTCTAAAAAAAGGAGAATTTCTGTCATTATTTACAGTTAAAAAGATTGGGTTTGACACATTTATGGCTGAGACAGCAAATATGACTTGCGGTAAATCGATTTACTGCATTTGACTGTGACATCCATGCTGCCAGGGATTTGATTGAGAATTGACGGGGTTGTTTGCCGGAGGGCTGGGAGAAGCTGCCGCCGTCGGTGTTGTGGCCGCCCGGGGTCTGGGCTGGAAAACTGTGACTCTCACAGTGTGCCAAGGGCTCAGCCCACCCCACCGGCACCCGCCGTGCCTCTCCTGCTCTTCCCAAACCCTGGGTATCGCTAGCAGGGGCTCAGGCGGGACAAGGCTGGAGCGGTCCCTCTGTGCTGAGTTGGCACTTTCTCAGCTTTGCCAAACTTTTGGGTTTGTTTTCCATCCCTCCCTCCTTTCCTTAGAGCCTATTTGGATGTCTGAAAACAGAGATGTTGAAAACTGAATTTATGCTACGAAGCAAAGTGGTATAGATAAGAGGGGGGCGAGGGGGGAGCTAGAAAGGCAGCCTTCTTTTTTTTATTTTTATTTGTTTGCTGATGGCAAGTGGTAAGCATGTTTTATTTATGTATTCAGAGATCTGCCAACGCGATGTTTTCCTCCTGACTGATGCATTGGCTGCAACGACAGCTTACACCGAACCGACTGTGCACGAGGCTTATTTACCCTCCGCAGACGCCTTCCTGAGATTGACAGGGAATTACTCTGCACCTTGAACTGCTACCCAGTTAATGCAATGCAAATTTTGCCTCTTTATTAAAAAATGATTTTTTTAAAATGTACAGATTATTTTTTCAATGAGAGGGGCTAGAGGCTTTCCTGAGATGGAAAAAAACCCAAGCCATCTTCAAAAATTTTGTTCAACTCTACCTTCCACTTGCCTTGCTTTTCCCTAACTACTGTGGCAGCGGAGTGTAGATGTTGGGAGAGAGCTGAAGGATGGAGGTGCCTTTCGCACTCCTTTGGAGAGCTGGGTTTTGCAGGACTGCTCGCCCTGTCTGCGAGAGCCAGCCCTGCATCCCCAGTGCCCGCGCTCCTTTGCAGTTACACTGGTGAAAAGTCATTTGTCTGCTTCTCTCCAGAACACTTTTTTGGTTCCTGGTGGTGAAAACCAGACAGGAGCAAAGGTCAAGGTATAAAATCGGAGAGAAATGCCCGGGAGCTCCTGGGGCAGCTGCCAGGCTGGGTCTGCAGCTGCAGAAGCTGCTCATTCTCGGACACGTGTGTGCGTCTGCGTGTGCACACGCTTGTGTTCAGGAGAAGCTTTTCCCGGCGAGCAAGTTGATGGTGATGCCAGTTTGCTCGTGCTGCGCAGCTCTCCCCTCCGCGGCACGGCCTGCCTCCTGCTTCAAGCTCAGCTTGGGAACTACTTTGGCGAAATCATCGCAAAACGAGGTTTTTAGCAGCGTGCGGTATGGAAGGCATCCAGGGCTGTGGTTTTTCAAGGTAACAGCTGAAGGAAAGAAAAGAAAAAAAAGGTAAGATTGAGCTTTTGTTAAGTAATTAAAGAATTGAGGCTTGCTGGAAAGCCCCAGGGCTATGCTTCTGCGGCTGATCAGGAGTCTTTGTTTGCACGAGGCTGGTAAACAATTTGCAGTTCTTGGCAATAACCTGAATTATGTTGTACAAAAAAAAAAGAAGTTGAAAACGCTGGGTTTATACACTTATTTCAGGGCAGGGGAAGGAATGAGGGAGGAGGTTTCTGGTGGGGGATGTTGTTCACCAAGGTCGGCGTGAAGATGCCTTTGCTTCTCCAGCTTTGTGCATGGGATGCTTTTAGGTAAATAAATAAAGTTCAGCAAGAGCTGAGAGCCGAGGATTAATCAGCGCCGGCACTCCTTCCTTCAGACTAGATCTACCCACTGCTTTTTAAACAGCGGGGCTCGATGCACAAAACATTAATATGCTCTGTACGTATCCTGGCTATATGCTTACAGCCCAGAGATTTGCATGCTAAATCTATGCTCCCGGAGCCTCTACACCCACATCTTTAATTAAGCAATGCCCCATGCTTCTGCTCTATAGGATAAGTGAATATATGCAACTCTAATGCACAGGAGATAATTTTATAATGATTTTGCTGTTTGTTTAACTGAGGAGGAAGTTAACTTTGTGGGTTAGCCTTACCGCAAGCCACACTTCACTGAAAAAATACATAAATAAGGCGAGCTGCGATTTCCCAGCTGGCGCGAGCTGCCAAGACAGCGCCTTCACCAGTGCACGAGGGAGAGGTGGGTTATCGGGGAAGCTGTCCCATTGCCCTTGTCTGCTCTTGGTGGGGCCAGCGGCTGCGTGGCTGGGGTCAGCCCAGCTCCAATGGTCTGTGTGGCTTCGGGTTGGGGCACAGCTGGGGTGAGGGGAAAGGTGAAAACTGGAATAAAACCAAGAAGCGTGTCTAAAATATGCACCGCTCTGCCTGACCCTCTGAGGGTGAAGTTTGCAGCAAAGGCTGGGGGAGCACCTCTATCCTGAGCTGGGGTACCCGTTGATTCTCCAGCCCTGCAGCACTGTGTGCCCGCATCCTGGCCATGCCATTCCCATGGGATTCCCACCGACTGATACCTGGCCTGGCCTGCCTCCGATACGGGATGACAGGCAGCCGGATGCTCACTTCAATCCCCTTCAGTCCTGCAAATGGGTTGAGAGAGCTTTGTGAACACCTCTTAGGAGGAGGCGCTTCTAGGAGAGCCTCATTTTTAAACACCGTTGACTCTGCCCAACTTTGAGTCAAGTGGTGTTTGATAGTGTGGTAAAGGACACGTACTCCATGGTTTTTGCAAAACCACAGGAGGGAGTTTTTTTTTATTAGACACAACCACTGAGACTGAAAAAAAGCTTCAAGAAAAGAAGCATCCTTCCTTACCGCTCTGTGGAAAAAATGATCTGAATTAACAAGAGCTTCTTGGGTACTAAACGGAAATTTTAAATGGGAAGAAAATTCTGCAGTGGCTGCTAAATTGTGTGTCAGCAGAAAGGGAGAAAAAGCAACGTGTGTCATTCCTATTATCATCTTGAAATCCATCTTCCCTCTACACGCCATGACAGTGGATAATCCCCCAAACGGTGCCTGCATCACTAATATTTGCAGAGGCAGGATTCCTGTTTTGGAAGACTTTTCTGCTGCATATCTTACCCCCCACCTTGAAAATATGGTTTGAGATTACGTGAAACACTGAACACGCTGTTCCTGGCGTGTGAATTTTACCACAGGTGGCAGCAAGCCACCCTCTGAAGTCCAAGATGTCAAGAGCTCGCTGGAATGCCTGGCCACCGCTGGCGTGTGAGGCGAAGGGCCCTGCCGGTGCTGAGGTTTGGGTAAGTTGCTGTGTGGGGTTAACGAAGCCCTGGCTGCGGGGTTAGACCTGCTGACAAAGACGCGGGATGCTTTCGTTACCGAGAAGTGGGGCCAGGCCCGGCTGGGATGAGGACGAAATAGCAAATATGTGTACCCAGAGCAGCAGAAGTGCATCTTCAAAAAGAAAAACTGTGCTGCTTCTTTCTCGCCTGTGGACAAGCACAGAGATCAGACGGGAATGCCAGGGCATGATAAATTTTGCAGCACCTGCGTTTTCTTAACCCCCTGGTTATAACAGACGTGCCTGGATGCTTCGCTGTGAAGGGTTTAGATGTGAAACACATCACGGTGATGCAGGAGTCCTTGCTGCCGAGATGGGGCTGCATCTCCCACCGCTCCTGCTTGGGATAAGGATCCCAACTCTTCCCAGGGCTGTTGTCGGCACCTCGATGGTGAGACAGCGCAGCTCCAGGGTAGGCTCACCTTTCTGTACGGTTTATCACGGTCATTAGCCAAGTGGTGTGGAGCGGACAGCCTCGTGCTGGTGGGAACTTAGAGCAGGATGTCATAATTAAGTGGTAAGGCACTGTACGAGTCAATTTGCTAGCTCTGGGACTCAGTTATGGTCCATTGCAAGTCTGCTCTCCAGCAGATGATCTGGTGGGTTGAGGACAACCACATGCCCTTGGCCTCCATCACCCCCGGCCCCGTGGACAGCCGCTGGGCAGGGAAGTGGTGGCTGCACTCTTGGTCACAGCTTTGGCTTTCCAGGCCAGGCTTTGA
>VZSC01000249.1:603339-635998 GCA_013398225.1 Steatornis caripensis | reverse complement strand
CTGGAGCAGGGGAAGCGTGTGAGGAGCCCTCCCCGCCTGAGGACGAAGGAGCGGGAGAGACAATCTCTGGTGAACTGACTGCACCCCCCATTCCCCATCCCCCTGCGCCGCTGAGGGGGAGGAGGGAGAGACATCAAGTTGAGTCTGGTTTTGCCCGTGACCATAACTGGTGAGTGACCCCTCTCTGTCCATGTCCCGACCCACCAGGGTTCGTTACATCTTCTCTGCATCCCGGTGTGGGGGAGGAGTGAGCGAGTGGCCATGTGGGTCTTTGTTGCTGGCTGGGCTCAAAACAGGGTAAGATGGAACTGGGATCTTCTGCCTGACAAGGCATTGCTTACAGAACTATCAAAAGGGAGAAGAAAAGAGGGAATCCATGGCAGTAAATACATCCAAATCCCACTGCACATTTTTGCTAATACCAGAAAAAGAGACTTCAGGTCCGTAGGAGTGGTAGGAACTGAAAGAAACTTCTGGAACCTGGCATGGAGAAGGGACTTAGAGATGAGATGCAGGATAAAAGAGGGGACACAGGGAGAGAGAAGGAGATAGAGGTTCCTCATGTGCAGAAATGTCTCACCAGGAGTCTCTTTGCATGGGACAGAAAGACTCCATCATGACGGTCACTTCTAAGAAACATCTTGCAAGTCACCTGTCTGGTTACATTCCTCTCTGAAGGAAATGAAAGCAAGTTCTGCAACCATTCCCCTCTGGTGCTCGGCTGTGCAACAGCATGTCTCCCACAGCCAAGGCTCCAGGTTCATTTTTAACATGGCACAGATATTTGGTGGATAACCTTAAGGATAAGGAGGTCAGTGAACTCTTCCATGAATTTCAACATTTTTAAAAATCCATTTAGTACCTAATATTTTCTATAGCCTTCAATGGCACTTATGCATATGGTTGTAACTTTGATGAAGGTCCAGCTTTCATCCTTATGTTTGGACAGAAATAGCATTTAAATTAAAGATTTGTAACTTTAACTCAACATTGCAGATATTTAGTCACTAGGAAAAGGAAATGCCCATATCCTCTTTCCGGTTCACAGCATCATTTCCTTCTGCACAGGCTTACTTTGGAGCAACATATCAAAATAAATTCAGTAATAGTAGTAACATTTTGCACTGTTACAGTACTTGCCACTAGCAAGTTAAATAACCACTGCTCTTCAAACACTTTGACCATCACCCTGGATTTAGGATATTACAGGCTGGTGAGAGATTTTAAGTAACATGTCTCAAACCATTCTTGACATCTGTTGCTGAAGGAGGAATAGACGGCAAGTCCCCTGAGTATTTACTCATTCCTTTCACCACAGAACGATCACTTCTGTCTACACACAAGTTCTTCAGTGAAGAGATTTCAATTACACAGCCCATGTACACAATTCACATTTATCCTTGGATTAAAAAAAGCATTTGATTTAAATAAGGATGGATTTTTTTTTTTAATTGGACTTTAAACTAATGATCTTAGACAGACTTGACAGTGCAAGAAAAAGGTTGGCAGTTCACATCTGGGAATACTCTAACAGCATTAACTTGCCCCAGTGCCCCAGACACTAGGTAGATTTGTTCAGGGCAGCTGAAAAAACTACCCATTGGGGAGAAGAAGTGTACCAAATGAATTGAGTCTACATCTTCGTCTAAGAAGTGTCCTCACACAATATGCATTCACGCTATCTTCAGCTCAAATGGGAAAGTATAAATCCCTTCCAGATACATCCTGGATAGTACTAAGTGCCAAAAAGGTCTTTACTGCTAGTTTTATTCTACTACGTTGGTGTCATTTCGGGTCACTCAATACACCTAAACTTAGTCCCCAGACCACATTCTCACTATTCAATCTGTAGCATTTAGCTACTGTCCCCAACAGCAGTAGGACTGTTCCCTTAAGTTTCAGTGCTGAGAGATAATGAGGGCCTTTCATCTCCATTGAAAATGGAGTTTAAACACGTATTTATAGAAACATGGTTTTCACGTGCTGTGCTGGATTAGGGCCAACATACTCTGCATGTTGCAGCGTGACACCATCTGGGGCATACTCTCAATTCCACAAAACCCAGTAAAGTTATCAGAAACAGATTTTGCCCTATGATTTTAATCTAACGGAAATCAGTGCCTATGGCCCAAAATGCAGTAGGGCTGATACAACTGCCAAGATTATCCTACTACTGTCACAATTGCACATCTTTCAGGAGACATCCTAAAGTGGATGTTTTACCTGGTACAACTTCCTCAAACTTTTCAAAATGACGTAAACGTTTTGTAACAAGCTATTATAGAGCAAGTTTCTCTCTCTTTTTTTTTTTTTTTTTTACTTTATAAAAGCATGCATTAGAACTTGGAGGTCAGGAACTTAACTGGAAGGTTTGTGGAAAGTGAAGAAAATAAAATTAATCCCTCAAGAATAAGCCTGTTCAGTCCAACGTGCAATGAGAACCAACAGTTTACACGGTTCTGTCAATAGTCTCTGGGTACCCCAGGAAGGGAAATTACAGCAACATTTCTATAAACAATTAGAAATTGTATTTTGGCTACTTCAATCTATTCTCTTGGAACTTGGTAGTTGCTCAAGTAAATTGGTATTATTTTGCCCAGAAGAAAGACTGCTTGGATTATTCGAATATGGTACAGCACATTCCAGCTGTCCCTGCATACCAAAGATTGTCCCATTTTTTTTTGTAAAAGGAAAATAGATCCTTTCCTCCCCCTCTCTTTACCTCCAATTTTTTTTTTTTTACTTTAATATCTTTTGGGGAAAGGAAAGGACAACTGTTCCATTCTACATCCTAGGAGATTTCTTTGTTTAATAGCATTTAGATCTGACTTCCATTTTATCAGCAGGAAATACGGAGCTGCTGTGCCGTTCTCCCCTGCCCTCAATTTTCATACTCACAGAAATGAGTTCAGCAGCCATCTGTAATTCCACTTCTAGCAAGTCGAATGTCAGAATTCCTGGGGTTTCTCCAATGTTAGACAGCCCAAGGGAAACAATCATTAGCTTATTCAAATGTCAAGGGATGTGACTTTTTCTACCACCAATACATCACCTTTCAGCATGTGAAATTTTGAAAATCCTCTTGTCTCCAAAGCAGAGACCATAAAAGTAGCTTCAAATATTTTCCCTCTCCGAGGGGTAATGCATGCTTATGCACAAGTTCAAGGTAGAATTGAGAAGACAAAACTGTCTTCAACTCTGTCCGTCTTAGAAAAAAAGCATATGCTTTGAAATATGAGAGCAAACACATTGTAAATGCATCACAGAGAGATACATCTGCATTTTGCCAGTCAAAATGAATGCAATGTTCTTCAGCCCTATACGTATGTGGTTTTGAACCATCCAAAACATCTTTTCATCCTAAATGTCATCAAGAAGCTGTTGTTATAATTACTTCATGTACTGCATTTAGCATAAGAATGTCTCTGCATGAAGAGCCTCTGAAGAGTACGGTGATTTGAGCCCTCCCAGAGTGTCCTGAGAAGTTAAAGTGGCATCTGTATGTTGCACATAAATATTATAGTAAAGAAGGCAAAAAATATCGTCAATTTAAAGATATTCTCGCTCTACAAAATCTGGGAAAAAAAAGCTCTAGCTTTGTGCTATGGACCTTGCTCCATGGAAGATCCGAATCATCCTTGAGAAACCGGCCTACCTCCCTGCTGATGGCAGCAGAAGCGTAACATGGCTGTGTTTCTAACTTAGGCACCCGAATTGCCAGGCTTTTGACCCAGTCCATGATGTGGTTCTCTCTACATCTGCATATTAAGAAAATGGCATTAAAATGGGTCACACTGACGGTTCTGGAGAGCCAAGAACTTCTCACGGCTTATAGCATGCTGTGCTGCTTTCTGGACACATGCATAAAAAGAAATACAAGAAAGCAAATAAGGCTGCACAGTTAGTGCTCCAGGGCTGCCAACTTTTGCTGTTTTATGGAGGCTTGAGATATTTACTGATTTACTTAAAAACACAGCTCCTTGGGTCTGGTGACTATATGTCAGTTTTATTTTCATTTTTAAGAATGTTTCTATTTTTTATGGCTGGAGAAGAAAGTTTGAAGCTTGAAAAATATGAAGACAAATAAAAAAGGAAGCCAAGAATACTGTGGGAGGTGGGAGGAAGAATTGGGTTTTCAATGATCTGACAGGCTCCTGCATTTCTCTCATGCATTTGGAGGTGGTCTGTGAATCCTAGATTTTGAATGTGCAGAATGTGCAGCACTGGTGTGGGAGAACGGCATTAAACAGCCCAAGATACATGGAGTCCAAAAAGATCAGAGGTGTTTGGGAAGGAAGAAGCCAAACAATCCTCCAGCTTTCATCCCTCTCCCTTACTGTGAGACTAGTCCTTGTGTAGATAGTGGCATACTTAAAATGGATAGGAATATATTAATTTCCAGGGGTTGATCCCCAAATCAAAGGAGGGGTCACTCTGGAATGGTGAAATATCCATTGCCTTGGCCATAGCAAATGCTGCAAGAAAGAGTCTGTTCTAGACTTTCTACTAGCTCTAGAGATAAGGAGCATCTTTGCCAATGATGTTTCCTTATTGCTGTAGAAGCTACTTAGGGAGAAAGTTGCAGAAGACTGCGCTTCAATCCAACCCACAGGATCTCTGATGTCCACACAGTTAGAAAACCCGAATCAAACCCCCAGCTACCAAGGCCAGTTTGCTCACGAGGAAAACAAGAAAACATAGAAATGGTTATGAAAGACAGTGTGTGTTCGGTCAAAATTTAGTAGGCCCAGGCTGGGTGGGAAACCCTGACATTTTAGAGAAAGATGACAGTGTTCTGGCTTTGGAATGGATGAGATCTTTTGGATGGAGCACTTTCTTCAAAGAATAAAGTATATCTCACCATATTTCTAAAGAAATATGACACAAGTGGTGATACTGAGCTTCCCCCTAGAAAGCAAGGGAACTAAGAGCGACTTAATGATTCATAGGTGCTGTGCAAGGTGACAAGGTAGGAGAACAAGGATCAATGTTGGAGTTAGCACATGAGACATCTAGTTTGGGGGGGGAGGTTGTGTATGCTTCCTTGTGTGATGGTCGGCAAGTCAATTAGTCTGGAGTTCACTTACCCCATATCTAAGAAAAGGTTTCCGCTTTTTTTAATCTCTTCTTGATATTCTTTGGAACAAGGACTCTTTCTTCTTTCATACTAGAAAACTGGAACCATATTTTTGTTTCACTATATATTGCTATTGTGGTAAAAGGAGTATAAAGACAAAGCAACATTTTGCAGGCACACAGACGGTTAGGAATTTTTTGATGGCATGTTGTCTCTCACAAACAACTTGCTGCTGACTTGTTCTACTGTTTCATATTCTCATATGCTGAAGATACCGAGAGTCTTGTTTGCAAATTTCAACTTTCACCGCTGAGACAAAAACACTGGGAAATGTACCGCTGGGTTATGAACAAGTCAGTTTGAAGAAAATGTGCTGGCTGACTCTTTCTGTCACAGTATCTGTGATAGGCATATTACACATTTCCAGCCAAAAAAAGGGGGGAGAAAGAATAAATGCTTCAGCCCATTAAAACAAAGTGAAAGCTTATGCCATGATATAATTAGCCCTTGGAAATGTTTCAAATTAGGGTTTTTTTTGTTTTGTTTTCTATTTGATTTATGTAAATGAAATGTATGGCCAACAAAATAAGGGATAAGTGGTTAAAAGGTAATTTTAGGACACAGATCACTTGAAAGTTTCAGGTAACTTAAAAATGTACTTTTGAAAAATGTGCTTTGTATACAGGACAAAGCTTGTTTTCCAGGGATTCCTGTGTCTGTCCAGAAAGCACCATGCTTGAACCCAGGGTGAGGTGTTAGAGCTGAAGCCATCAGTTCAGTTGAGATTTCAGCCTGCAGAGAGTAAGTAGGAAGATTTCTGAGAAAAGCAAATGAGAAAATATGACATTTCCTGATATTGCTCTGCCAAAGTTACTGAAAGTGCAGTGAGCGTGCAGGCGCGGCTGCCAGCCTCCTCTGAAGTACAAGTGTCTCATCTTCAGTAGGGTCTGTCAGGGCTCACGTATCAATCGGAGCCTTCCAAGATTTTACCTTATCTGCACTAAACCAACAGCGGTAACCTATGTTAGGTTGCAGTGAGGTTAGGTATTGGATGTGTAGGTGTTTATTGTTGTATCTTGATACCTTCAATGTGACTGCGCAGACAGGATCACAGTGCCGTCAAATGCCAACAAGGTCACAGGAAGCTAAGGTGATCAGCACTTTAGTAGGCTGTGCACCAAATGACCCACAACGTGTTGGTTTTAGAGGAGAGTTTTCCTCCTATTGAAATCACAAATACCTAAGTGGGCTTCTGTGATCACTTGTTGTGTATGCATTACAAGTGTAAATATACATTTATAAACACTTGTGGTTCCCAAACTTCTGGGCCAACAGAACGTCAAAACCCTTACAGGTGTTCATATGCCGTTATACTCAGCTTTCAGCTGAAGGCATTGTGTTAAATCCATGGTTGCCCAAGCTGTCAGTGGGTCATTTCCCTTGGGTCACCACACTCCAGTTTTGGGATTACTAAACCAGCACAAAACCTGCAGCATTACTGCTGAGCACAGATTCTGACACTGAGACTGGAAGTCAAAGCAGTAACATGAAGGTAATTTCTCCGTGCCCCTCTATATGTAATTCGTGAGTGGGGCTTCAAAACTGCTAAACATTACCCCAGCTCACCCTGCTTTGATACCAGTAAAACATGATTAGATGTGCCTTCATACTAATGATACGCCCTTCACTGTAATGATAAACAGTGAATGAAAAGATCAGGTGAATGGCTAGCCTTTGCAATGGTGATGATGACGAACGCATCATTTCAAAATTAAACATCTACCAGATAAATCAGCATGAAAGAAAGAGCCAGAACCACCGCTCGGAGCACGGCACTGAGGAATGAACAGCCCCGTGTCAGGGATGCACTCCTGACACACCATCCGTGTGCCACCACACAGCTCTCACCCCTTCTCGCACCTGAGTATTCCCCTCTCCCATCACTTCAGGCCCTTACTCCTGAATCTCTTTGTCTCAGCTTGACATCTAGAACAGGAGCAATTTCACCTAGGACAGAGACTATTTGGCCACTTGAAGATAAGCACACATGTGGCTCGGCTGCCTACTTCATTGGAGGGGTGGAAGGCTTAAATCACGTCTGTCTGTGGGTATGGTGCTGTGAAACCTCGTGCCGTACGAAATGTCAGACTGGAGCACCCAAGGGACTTGTCCAGCCTTGGAGCCTATCAAAGGACATGAGCAAACAAGGCTTCGAAACAGGAACATGCAAAATATTTTATAAGTAATAAATGACCACACCAATTACAGCCATCTAGTGGGCATACATATTAAGCAATGGGCTGTCAACAAAGTGGTGTCCCTTGTATTACTGGAAAGCAAGCCTCTTTCAAACTCTGATCTATGTTCCTAATTAAACCAGCCACCACAGGCACCTGGGAACACGACGCTATGCAGAAAGAGGGCTGAGCCACAAAACCGGGATTCTTTTGCCAACCTCCCTTAAGTTTGAAGGTGTTTGTATCAAGGGCTTTGGCATGTCTCTGCTAATGCTGTAAACATGGGCTGCAATTACAATAATCCTTCAGCATTTTAAGTGCAGGAACAAGAGAAAAAAAGATCTGCTTTTTCATGAATACTTCGCCTTGAATTTCATCAGCAGGGGATGCATGTATTATTCAATCACACACCTACCACTATTATGAAGTTGCTCTTAATTATACTACAAGTGGAACCTCTCAGGTAATCAGAATTCAGGGCTAATGCATAGCTATTCCCCCATCAATTTATAATAGACACAATTAATCCAATTTAGAATTTCAAGATTTTAGTGATTATTAAATGCAAACAAGTGTTCATTTTTTTGCCTGGGAGTGGTCTTTTTTGAGGTACACCTCTTTTTATGGCTCGGTATTGTATAAAGTAACAATTGCCATAAAAGACGTAAGAATATTAACATTAAGGCATCATGACAGAGCATGAACTTCATTGTGCTTGGACTAAGCCCTATGAGAATTCACTTTGCTCGTCATCCCTCTAACCAGCAGGGCAGTCCCTTTTGCTTACTTTGTGCCTCTATTGCTCTTCTTGTGCTTTTTCTTCGGGAGCTATTTACAGCACAACACTGATAACAAACAGAGAGGAATGACCCAGTAACAAATCCACAAACCAGCAACCTGGCATTTCTTTTGTTTCCTGAATTCCTATTAAATGTAAAAATCAAGTTATATGCGTATGAAATTCCTTGAAGGAAGGAACCATATGCTACTCTCAAACAGCAAACCAAAGCTCGTTGCTTATGCAATATGTCTTCCGGGGAAAAAAAAAGGCAAAACAAAGGTGTGATAGGATCAGAAGAAAAATCTTTCCATGACCAAGAAGCCATTACAGCTCTGGAAACAAGGATTGCTCAGAAAAAGGTATGTCTTTTGCCTCCTAAGTTTCAAATATATCTAACCTATAAAATTTTAACATTAAGTTTCAGATTTATTGCTGTGTGGTTATATATTAGACAACATATCAATTAAAGGATTTTGCAGGTCTTTAGAAAGGTGGATTAAATCTCCAAAACTGTTCATGTGTCATGCTCACCGTATATTTGTAGATGGTGCATCTATTGGTACCCTGATTTCCTTCATATCGTGAATACTGTGCCTTAATGTAAAAACAACCTTTCTTGGGGAAAAAAAAAAAAAGAGGAAATAAATGAACTCCTTCCCTATCCCACAAAAACAATTTTTCTCTCAGGCAAGCAGAAGGAATAGGTGGGGCGCAAGTGGAGACAGAAGTCACAATTGTTCTGAGGAATCTCAGCGCTCTGTA
Organism: Steatornis caripensis; assembly: GCA_013398225.1. Lineage (NCBI taxonomy): Eukaryota > Metazoa > Chordata > Aves > Caprimulgiformes > Steatornithidae > Steatornis > Steatornis caripensis. The sequence continues at coordinate 627,141 of VZSC01000249.1, read as the reverse complement.
TTTTTAGACGTCTCTGGCTGTCACAACTGTGAAGAAAACCCAAGCTGAGCTTCGCTAGAGCAGCAGTGTGGGCTTGGAACAGCAGAGGAGCCTGAAACAATTGCTCCAAGAAATATAAACTGCTGCACTCCTCACAGTAAAGATGCTAACTCAGATACTTATATGCTAACACTGTTAACTGTTTCGCAGCCCATCAGAGCATAGCAGAAAGCACATGAAGCTCTCCACAGCTTGTGCTGAGTGCCTTTCCCTTTTGCATTGTCCTTCAGCAATGCCCACGAGACCTTGCAAAAGAGCAGCTTGTTCGGCTTTCCAGTACATATGCTACTGATGAGCCAGGCTCACCCGTCTGCTCCGACACCTTGCTGTGGGACAGTGCTGAGCTGGGTGGAAATACCAGAGCCCTTTCCAGAAGCAGCTCAGATACATCAGCACAGGAGTTCATGCAGAGAGCTGATCCACAGCTAAGCAGCACTAAGCGCTTAGGGGCAAAGATGTCTGTCGATAGCTATACTGCTTCCAGCATCCAAAGAACGAACAAGGTCAGTTTGCTCTGCGGTTTGATGATCTCCATGGGGCCCCTGGTAGGTGGCCCTCGCGTACCTTATGGGTCTTGATAAGGCCAATCTCCTTCCTGCTACGCGGGGAGAGGGTCCACCAGATGGCACAAAGATGTAGTAACTTCAAGAGGTTAGACAAAGACCAAATGCTCTCCACTCATTGTATTCTTAACTTCATTTTTTATTACCATGCATTCATTTGTTCCTTTACTTATGAGGCTCTCTGTTAAATATCTTCAGTCCCTCCCACTGTCAGAGGTATAGGCCTTCCTAATACAGCAGAAGAATGGGTAAACGACGCTGCATCTCTTCCCGGAAAGCAATTGTAGGAATATCATTCTGGTCCTTTGCATTACCAGCTATTATGGTGTGATATTTCACTGGCAGAAGCTTAGAGAAAGTTAACGTATAACGCTCGGAGAAGGCAGCAGCTGAAATGATTAATACTTGTGATGGGTTGCCTAGAGGCAGGATGAAGCTGAAGCGATGGGACCAAAATCTATATAAAGACTGCTGGGATACTGTGCTTTTAATTTAAAAACATTAAAACTTGAAGGAAAATACAATTTTTTTTATCACTTTGACTCTTCTTGCAGCTCAGTTTGATACTTTTTAAATCTGATCTTTAAATTTACCCATGATCAGCTGCAGATGATCTGCTCTGGCTTTAAATCAAGTTTGCTTGCCCCGTAGTTTTTAAATATTTTCTTCCTCTAAAATGAAGGTACTTTTTGTTTGTGAGGTTTTTTTGGTTTTTAAAATTTTCTTTCTCTGCAATGTAGTTAGAAGCACAGGAAACAAATGCACGTGGTCTAGAGGAGACCGAAACGAAGAATTATGCAGAGGGGATGCGGCCTCTCTTTACAGGTCATCCCCCTGAGCTGTGTATACATAAGCCACTCTATGTCCTGTGCTGTGGGCCATGGTTTGCTCTCTGGAGCAATGCTTGATAAAAGCATCTAACATTCTTTGTACATGTAAGCACAGGAGAAGTAAAGAGATGATTTTTTTTTCTTTCTATGCATTGCATTAGCAAGGCAACATCTACCATCCTGGATCCTAGTCTGGTGCTCAGATATAAAAATTATGCTGCAAATTAGAAAGTGCCCCAGAAAATCATCTGAGGGTCACGGTAAATGTCTAGTGGTAAAAGAAAGAGTTCAATCCACTGATCAGACACAATATTTGAGAATTTACTTAGAGATGCACTGCTCCACAAGGGTACCCAACATGAGCTTCATCCCAGCAGAAATAGACAAAATATGAACGCGTGGAAGCTAAAGAATAAAAATACAAAATGAAAATACCATAAGGTAAACATTTTTAGTGCACTGAGAGTGCTTAACCTCCTGAACAAACTACCAAAGGAAGTGGTGAACACCCCATCATTCGGTGCCTTCGCAGCAGGACTCTACGCCTTTCCGGAAGCCGTGCCTCAGACAAACACAAGTTTTGGGTTCCATGCAGGGTCACTGAATGAAATGCAATACGCTGTTAAGTGCAGGAAGTTCGGTGATTTAATGGTCCCACTTCAGCTTTCTGCATTCAGCTGCTCTTAACTATGGCCTTACTTAGGGCCAACATCTTGTTGAAATGTATCCTGTTCTTTTTTACCTTCGTGTATGTGCATGCAGGTATACAGTCTATAGGAATTTATCTTCCATGTTGCATTGTCACATACATCATGCAGCCTTTTCAATGTAAAATAGGGCAGCACAAAATATGAAATATTTTCTTGCCAGCTCCACAAGGTCTGAGACCATCCTGGAGCACACATTCAGCAAGGCACATTAACTGAGACACCAAAACTGCTGCAGAAGCACAAGGTTCCCTCACTGTAGGGACTCTTCCATACATTAGATGCTTGAATATTTAAGCCTTTCTCCTGCCATAAGCCCAAGGCTGAGGGTTGAGTTCGGGGACTTTAATCGACTTTAGACACTGATGTTACACCTCAGTGAAGTTTCTCCAACGTAAAGAACGACACAGCTCTAGAAGGCAAATCTGACTTTAGGGCATGTCCTGTACGGTCAGCACAGTTGCAGCCATATGACCAACACAAAGTCAGTTGTCCTGGTCAGAGCTTTTCTCAAAAAGCTGAAATAGTAAAATCAGCCAGATGGGCTTCATGTCAATGTAGGTATCCTTCATCCACACAGATGTATCATTGGACCTTTTTCTGCTGCCTCCAGTCTTTCTCAGCCTGTCCTGACCCACCGTCTTACTCTTTTCAGATCTTGTTGCTTTCTGGCCCTGCTACCTATATGTCATCATTTTCTCAGCCACGTTCAAGTCCATGTCTTTTCCCAACTATTTGGAAAAACTTGGTCTTTCTTTGCCTGATGTCATAACTCCCTTGATCTAAGCTACCTAACAGGACATTTTCATCGCATGTTGCTGAATCAATTTACCTTTCACCTGCTTGGTATTCAAAAAGCCTGGCCAAACTATCCAGCGCCTCTTCCAGACAGAGACAGAGGTTAGGGCCAAACTTGGCCCATAGTGATGAACTTCATGGCCTAAACTGAAGCAGACATAAAAGCAAATCCGGCATCATATATCTGCAGTTTGGGCTTCAGAGATATTTTTAGGACATCTATAGTTAAAGTTGGAGTAAATTCTTTTTCTCTTGTTTGAAGGATATTGCTATGATGGCAGGACCCAAAACCTGACAGAAAGTGCTTGTCAGAGAGGGGAAGTAACTTATGAAAAATACTCAAAATGCTTTATCCGCCACCTATATTATTAATGCAGTTTGTGACTCTACAAAGAAAAGTCAAGAATAAATAGGGAAATTACTTTAACAAGATAACAGAAAATGTAGGAAATAGGCTGGAAAGGATTTCAAGTGCCATTTGCAAACACTTTCACCCACAACTTGTAAGAAACAGGATGATAGTGGCCATTTTCAAGACTTTTTCAAGAATAAGACATAATTCATCATAGTTCTCTGCAGGACCTGAATCCTCCTTACTTTTTATATATATATAGCTCTATGATGCATGTCAAATTGATCTTGAGTATTGGCCACCTAACCTCAAAAATAAATCAAGCATTACTTGCAAGTTTTGAGGAGAATGTGTGATATGTTTGGACTTCGATTTTATGTGCGTACATGCACTCCAGATGACGTCTGTATCTACACACAAGTTGATTAACCTGCTCCACCCTTTCCTCACTTGATTCTCAGAACAGCACAGAAATGCAAAAAGCAACTAGAAAAGGCTGAAAAAGGGTTACCTTTTATAACATGTAACGATGTGCTTCCACAATGCAAAGTGTTACATAGGCAAAGAAACCCAGTTTCCTGAAGCAGTTGACAGGACAATCCCAGAACAGCCCAGTCTGCGGGAGGAGAGGCAGCACACCACAGCCTGGGGATGCAAAAAATAGCCTGTGTAAGGGAGGAGGAATATTTGAGGCCAAATTCTTTGTAATGTGAAACTATAGCGGGGTTTACAAGGTATGACAAAAATGTAGGCAATTGCACAGTATAACGGAGAAATAAATTTGAAGAAACACCTTGAAAGCAGAGAGGGGGTCCAGCTTGCTATATCTTCATTTTCTAATTCAACTACAAGAAAATAGTACACAGCAGGGAAACACAGTCCTAGAGACCTGGGAGAAAATTGTGTGTCATCATAATCATATTTGGTATAAATTTTAATATTATGTTCCTATTTAAAACAACTAGAAGTTAGGAGAAAGACATCATCTGGTCAGTGCTGGGATGAGGATTGCTTGCGATTCATTCACACAGATGGTGTCTCTGAGGGCACAGAATCAGGTGCAAGCGTCAAATGCACAAGTGAGCGCTTTAAAAGGAGTTCAGTGGGTCAGCTCAGATAGGGACAGTTAACAGTTATCGGGGGTCACTGTAGGTGGGTCAGTCTTTGGAGTCAATAGTATTTGTTGACTTGTTCCAGCTGCTTTGTGTAAGCAGTGATGCAAAGCCTGCTTAAGTATTGACTCCGAAAGATTCTCCTGTTATGAAAGGCATCATGACCTGTGAAAAAGTGTATCTGTGTTGTGTTTAAGAAACATTTCTGCTGCTTGTATGCAATGGTTATTTCCATAGAGTTCAATTCCCCACACAAAATAAATGCTGAGAAAATTAAGTTCAGATTTTGGGACACAGATTGTAAACACTACCCCAGACACCAGAAACAAGTCCTGATGAAGATTACTGATACACAAAAATGAGTATAGAGTGAAAAAAAAATAGCTTTTGCTTTGATACCACTGCAGTTTGCTGGTAAACAGATTCTCACTTTCTGGAAATCAGTACCTAATTATCCTGAAAAATCATTTTTCTTTAAAAGTATAAATATCTTTAAACAGTAATTAAAAAATAATTAGAACTCAGAAGCAATGCACAGATTTGAGAAACAGAAAGTCATCCTAGCTAGAGTACATGATGCAAATTACGGAAAAAAATTGTGTTTCGGATTTTATCACAAGTTTTGTAGTACCAGTTTTGTCTACTGCTATGGACTGCCTGTTCAGTGGGTGCCTTTTGATTGTGTTTAAGTGATCCACTCCAGATGAAAGGTGCTTGATGTATCCCAGACCTTTGCAGCACAGTAGGAAACACAGCCCATTTTCTGGGATTCACACCTGTATTTTGGGTTGCAGCAACTCTAGTGGGTTTTATCTATGTCATGGTTTTTGAGGAAAGTTGTTTTTTTGAAAAAGCATGGGGTATTTTACTAAATTATTTTTTTAAGAGCTAGACAGCCTTGAAAATAATGCAACAAGCAATGTGTTAGCAGGATTAACTGCTTAATTATGAAATTCATAAAAACATAGAATGGTTTGGGTTTGAAGGGACTTTAAAGATCATGTAGTTCCAACTCCCCTGCCATGGGCAGGGATCCCTACCACTAGACCAGGTTGCTCAAAGCCCCATCCAACCTGGTCTTGAACATTTCCAGGCAGGGGGCATCCACAGCTTCTCTGGGCAACCTCTTCCAGTGTCTCATCAGCCTTGTTGTGAAGAATTTCTTCCTGATAACTATTCTAAATCTACCCACTTTCAGTTTAAAACCATTACCCCTCATCCTATCACTACATGTCCTTGTGAAATGTCCCTCTACAGTGCTCTTGTAGGCCCCTTCCAGGTACTGGAAGGTTGCTGTAAGATGTCCCTGGAGCCTTCTCTTCTCCAGGCAGAACAACCCCAACTGTCTCAGCCTGTCTTCATAGGAGACCTGCTCCAGCCCTAGACTATCTTCATGGCCCTCCTCTGGGCTCACTCCAACAGGTTCATGTCTTTCTTTTGTTGGGGGCCGCAGAGCTGAATGCAGTACCGCAGGTGGGTTCTCACAAGAGTGGAGTAGAGGGGTAGAATCGCATCCCTTGACATGCTGGTCAGGCTTCTTTTGATGCAGCCCAGGATACAGTTGGCCTGGGCTGTGAGTGTGCATTGCCAGCTCATGTTGAGCTTCTCATCAACCAACACCCCCAAGTCCCTCTCCTCAGGGCCGCTCTCAATCTGTTCTCTGCCCAGGCTGTATCTGTGCTTGAGATTGCCCTAACCCATGTGCAGAACCTAATGCTTGGCCTTGTTGAACTTCATGCGGTTTGCACAGACCCATNGGCTGTGAGTGTGCATTGCCAGCTCATGTTGAGCTTCTCATCAACCAACACCCCCAAGTCCCTCTCCTCAGGGCCGCTCTCAATCTGTTCTCTGCCCAGGCTGTATCTGTGCTTGAGATTGCCCTAACCCATGTGCAGAACCTAATGCTTGGCCTTGTTGAACTTCATGCAGTTTGCACAGACCCATCTCTCAAGCCTGTCAATGTCCCTCTGGATGGCTTCCCTTCCCTCCAGCATGTCAACTGCACCACACAGCTTCATGTCATCAGCAAACTTGCTGAGGGTGCACTCAATCCCACTGCCCGTGTTGCTGATAAGGATGTTAAACAGTGCTGGTCCCAATGCTGACCCCTGAGGAACACCACTCATCATTTGTCTCCACTTGGACATCGAGCCGTTAACTGCAACTCTTTTGAGTGCAACCATCCAGCCAATTTCTTATCCAGTGAGTGGTCCATCCATCAAGTCCATGTCTCCAATTTAGAGTCAAGGATGCCATGTGGCACAGTGTGAAATGCTTTGCACAAGTCCAGGTAGATGACATCTGTTGCTCTTCCCTTGTCCACTAACACTGTAACCTTGTTGTGGAAGGCCACCAAGTTTGTTAGGCACGATTTGTCCTTAGTGAAACCATGTTCACTGTTACCAGTCACCTCCTTATTTTCCATGTGCTTTAACATAGTTTCCAGGAGGATCTGCTCCATAATCTTGCTGGGCACAGAGGTGAGGTTGACTGGTCTGTTGTTCCCTGAGTCTTCCTTTTTTCCCTTTTTAGAAAAGGGGGTTATGTTTTCCCTTTTCCAGTCAGTGGGAACTTCACCCATGTGTCACAATTTCTCAAAAATGTTGGACAGTAGCTTAGCAACTTCATCCGCCAGTTTCCTCAGGGCCTGCAGATGCATCTCGTCAGGTTCCATGGTCTTGTGCAACTTCAGGTTCCTCAGATGGTCTCGAACCTGATCTTCTCCTGCAGTGGTTAGTTTTTCATTCCCCGAGTCTCTGCCTTCGCCTTCCACAACTTGGTTGGTGTGGCTTGAGCACTTGCTGGTGAAGACTGAGGTAAATAAATCATTGAGTACCTCAGCCTTCCCCATATCCTGGGTAACCAGGTCTCCCGTTTCCTTCTGGAGAGGGTCCACATCTTCCCTAGTCTTCCTTTTATCACTGATGTACCCGTAGAAGCTTTTCTTGTTGCCCTTGACATCCCTGGCCGGATTTAATTCTAGCAGGGCTTGAGCTTTCCTAACCTGATCCTTGGCTGCTCGGACAGTTTCTCTGCATTCCTCTCAGACTACCTGTCCTTGCTTCCACCCTCTGTAGGCTTCCTTTTTGTGTTTGAGTTTGTCCAGGAGCTCCTTGTTCATCCATGCACACCTTGTGGCATGTTTGCCTGACTTCCTCATCCTTCCTTCCTTCCTGAGTTCAGCCTATCTTCTTCTGTACTTTTGCCCAAGCGAGCAAAGCGTATGCTCCCAGCTCCAGTTTGTAACGAGAATTTGCCTTCTCCTGGGTCTAACTGGTTTACAGCAATATTGCCTGCATCTCCCAGAGCAACTCCACTGCAGGGCAGCCCACCCTGTTTGCTGCTATCAGATGAATCCTTGTCTTCTTTTCAGCCCCCAAACAGGTGAAATAATAACTCTTGAAAGCCCACAAGTGCCACTCTGTGTGCCAGCTATGAACCTGGTGGGTACAGCTGGAAGTGAAGCATTATCTGAGTGAACTTGCACAGTGTCTGTCACAAACATACACAGCGAGAAAGCAGATCTATGGGACAAGGCTTTCCTGCATGCTGGGGCGCTCTCATCACACAACAGGGTGACCGGAGCAGGGAGACCGCAGCAGGGTTAATCTAATGGTAGGCCTCTTGTCACCAGGACAGCAAACTCTCTGCTATCACTCTGGCAGCGCTGCTCATCCAAAAAACCTCACGCCATCATCTCGGGATCTTCGTGACGGGTTAAGGCTGCAATGTCTTCCCTCAACCATAGCATGCAGATGACAGGCTTACCTTTGGAAAGCAGCTTACCTTAATGAAGTATTGTGATTTTCCTTGGTCTCGGCACTTAGGAAGCACACCGGGCAAGCAGAAGGTCTGTGGAAATGATTCACTAGTGTTTGCATGAGGTTTTTCTGATTTTTTCTTTTTTTTCTATTTTTTTCCTGCCTTTTTTTTGTTGTTGTTGTTGCTACCAGCTGCTTCAAATTCTGCCACTTGGTACAGGAGAAGACTGTTCCATCTTGCTAGGATCCAGTTCAGTGCATAGACATTGCAGAACTGGAGCTACAACCCAGCTTATTTTTCCAGTTTACAGCCTTTGTTCAAAAACTCGGCAGCAAGTCCAAAGGCATGGTGTGCCAGCACCAGAGACCATGAGTGATACAGAGGTGATTTCTGGAACATATTTTCCATTTCTATTTCAACTCCAAAAATATTTTTATAACTTTCCTATTTTCCCTCTTCTGTGATCCATAAACAGAATAGACATTCAAGCTGAAAATTGCCAAAAGATTCTTACTCATTCGCATGAGAAACAAATTTTTTGAGCTTTCCTGGACTAGTGATGCTAGTTCTATATTCAGATCATACTAATTTTTCAAAGAAAAAGGCCTGTTGGGATCACATCCAGGAATATATTCAGATTTGCATAGGAGTGGGAAAAGCAGGAATCCTACTCATCCAGGACTCCTGTTGGGAGTAAATTTGAAAATAACACTGGAGAAAATCCAGGAGACACATATTATGGTCAGATTGGTAAATATGGACAAAACACACAACACAACTATCAGCCAGCAGTGGAACTGGGGAAGTCTGACCTCCTATGGATCTATACCTTGCAGTTGTACTCTCTGATGCCTTAGTAACACTTCAGTTCGTGTTGTGGCCCTTATCCCAGGGATATTAACAGTGTCTCTCTCATCGATCCACCCTCCGTTATATTAGAACTTGTCAAAAAATAATCTCCTTGGGACCATTGCTAAATGTGATTGAAATTGCACAAGCCAAAAAAACCCTGGGGAAGAGAGTGACAGATAGATGCACAGAGAATATGAGCACAGAAGCCTTGTTTCAAAATGAAAGCAGGCTAAAAGCTGATATACTTGCATTCAAAGTGGTATCCTGCTAATTTAAATCTATCAGTGAACATTTCCAAGTGCACCAAAAAGCGCCAAAAGAACAGGTTGTTTGCTTATAAAGGGAACGCCTTAACCATTTAACTATCACTTCTGTCGACTGATGGGGAAATGCAGTGTTACGTGGGCAACCAGACTGGAAGATCACAACACTCTTCCCAGATTTAAAATATGCAGGAGTATGAAAGAGTGTAAAAAAATGTAAATCAAAGGAACCAGCTTCTATCTGGATTGAATAAATGAAGGATCATTGAAAAATGACAGGGTTTGTGGGGAAACAGTAGTTAGAGAGTATGCTTACACATATGCTTATAAACTTATATACACTTCTGCTTACAAACACCGCCAGGAATGTTCTCAAGTGCTGGAACTCAGTCCTTTACACTGCTAACTTGTCAGAAAGTCCCTGACATCACCCGTCCCAGGCCAAGTACCTTCTCCCAGCCGTGGATCAGACGTTAGCACAGACCAAAGGCCGACAGACAGCTTGGCAGCAGCCTCCCAGTTTTAGAAGGTTAAAAAAAGCAAGAGTTGAATAGCTNTCCTGCTAATTTAAATCTATCAGTGAACATTTCCAAGTGCACCAAAAAGCGCCAAAAGAACAGGTTGTTTGCTTATAAAGGGAACGCCTTAACCATTTAACTATCACTTCTGTCGACTGATGGGGAAATGCAGTGTTACGTGGGCAACCAGACTGGAAGATCACAACACTCTTCCCAGATTTAAAATATGCAGGAGTATGAAAGAGTGTAAAAAAATGTAAATCAAAGGAACCAGCTTCTATCTGGATTGAATAAATGAAGGATCATTGAAAAATGACAGGGTTTGTGGGGAAACAGTAGTTAGAGAGTATGCTTACACATATGCTTATAAACTTATATACACTTCTGCTTACAAACACCGCCAGGAATGTTCTCAAGTGCTGGAACTCAGTCCTTTACACTGCTAACTTGTCAGAAAGTCCCTGACATCACCCGTCCCAGGCCAAGTACCTTCTCCCAGCCGTGGATCAGACGTTAGCACAGACCAAAGGCCGACAGACAGCTTGGCAGCAGCCTCCCAGTTTTAGAAGGTTAAAAAAAGCAAGAGTTTAATAGCTTGGAGACAGCCCAGCCTGACAGAGCAGTACTCCTCCAGCTGACCTCACCAGCCAGCATAGAGGGAGGGACACCACTTGCTCTGCACTGCAGCCCAGCGCCTGACCGAAGGCTGATGATGCCGTGGGGAAAAGTGAGTACCACGCACTGGTGTCAGCACCACCGTGACAGAAGTACCTCTGGCTTTGCGAGAGATGTTGCGCAGCTTGGGACAGCACCCGGGGAGGGAGAAATGGGAAAGAAATATCCACATACAGATCTCCTCACTCTTGCTTCATCAGTCTTTGCAAGCACAGCCCAAGGGAAAGACTAGAAGTCCCCCCTGATAGCAGACCAGAGCACATTGAGCTTGCCCTGTGCCTTGGAGGCAGCCCCAGCTTTATGCACTGGCACTCTTCAAGTGCCTCATAGCCACAAGTCAACAATAGCATTAGCAATGTGCAATAACGTATTCAGGGATAAACCATAAGGCAGGGCTGCCTACCAGCCTCAACACTGGGCAACATCACTATGGACTCTTCTTGAAAGAGGACTTAAGCTGTTAAACACTTTTTGGTTTTGTTTTTAAAAAGAGGCAGAAATTTGTGAGACAGGACAGCACAAGCTCTCCTAGCTCTGATGTAAGGTCTCCCTCCAAATCTGTTTCCCTCTTCTTGCATTTCTCCTGCAGTCAAACCCCAAACTCCAGGCCCTTTCCCAGCTGCCAAACGTATCTTTCCAACCACAGCAAACTGCCACAGCCATGTCATGGAGCCACTTTTGTCACTCCCTGCCTGGCTGAGACAACGTGAGGTTCAGAAATGTCCCATCATTTGTCCCATCACCCATAGCCACCAATTTTGACCACCTACCAAGTGAACGTCCCTTTCTGGAGGCGAGAAGATGAACTTCCCTCTTGATTTAACAAGCTCACATGCCCGCTCTGAGCTCAGAGACATGAGGGATCAAATTATCTCAAATTTCAATAAATACCTGCAGGTGTAGGTGATGTCCAGTTCAAACAGGAACGTGATGGGGCTGCTTCCCATTAAGATGCCTGTTCAAGCATTGACTAAACCTCGTTTCCTCTCCTATAGGGTTTCTTTCTTCTTGAGGTGGGCTCCAGAATTCCTGCATCCATTCCCTCTCCCACTGTTCCTGCCATGACATCCCTCCACCTCCTCTCTTGTGCCATGCAGGACTCATGACTGCACCTTCCCCATTATTTGTCCCAATCCTCTCTCTAGCTCTTCCCAATACACTTGCCATCCCAGTGCTACCAGTCTACGCTCTCCCACCATCTACGCTAATTTAATCTAAAGAGCTCCCAGGAAAAGGAAACAGAAAAAGGCTATTGTTATCTCTCCAAGACCAGGTCTTAGTATGTACTCTTTGAGTCCCTCTGAACCCAGAGTGCTCTTGCCTCCCAGCCCAGGGCACCCTGGCATCTGATTCTCACTTCAGCTAGCTCATTTTCCCTTCTTCCCATGACAAAGAGACTCCAACTTTCGCCCACATCATATATTCACCACCGAAGGAATACTGCTTAAAAAAAGAGACCTAGCAGTGGGTTAATAAAAAGGATCCAAGCAAATTGAATCAGTATGCCATGTGAAATGTCACCTGCAAAAATTTTAAAAATGTGTGTTCTGGTATTTAAAGGGGCATGGGTGTAAACCCAAGCTTGCGCTGATTGCCCCTCTGGCTGAAATGTGTTGATGGTTATATTTGTTGTTCACCTTCGCCTACAATTTCTCTTGCAATCTGTCAGTAGAAAACCTCATTTCACCTGGTGCGCTGCAAGAGGAGAGAAGCTTACTTTCTACAAGCCAGAATGCCCACAGCCTTTTCAGCACTATCACCTCCACCAGCAGGAAAAATGTTTTTTTAATCCTATTTTGTTGCTAATCCACGGCATTGATAGGCAAGGCTTTCTCATCAGGCTTGATTGGGATGTATTAATGAACGTTTCCCCATCCCGTAATCCTTCTCAAATCAGCATTTACTTTCAGTCTTTGCCCCGGACCCAGGGAAGCTTCACAAACATTAAGTCACAGGTAATAACTAGAGAAAAGCATAAGCCATTCATTAATAAAAACACTGGCACATTCTTTTTTGAATGGAATTATGAAACTATCAGGAACCAAAGGAAAGATTCCTAACACTGCTTTTATATTTAAAAATGTAACTAGCAGAATAAGTAAGGGGAGCACAATAAGCAGGGAGTATGTAGGAAAGTGCTTGAGTGGTGATGGGAAAAATCTTAATCCCTTGCCGAAGGCATTTAAACTAAAGGACTAAATTGCTTCCATGTTAATTTTGATGTTACTCTGTAATATCTGTGAGTGCTCTTTGGTGAAGGTCTAATACCTCTGCAAAAGTTAATGTTTTATATCCGATTAACTCAAACGGGTAAGATACGTTATACTGATGGCATGTATTTAAGACAGACAGGGAAATTAATGGTATGGGTACAACCCCCCTCCAGCTTTCTAGGAGGAAAACCCGTGAGACAAGCACTCTGCTGTTCTAACGCAGGCTCAGGTATGGGAAGCCCTCAGCTATCCACTTAAATTGTGCTCTCAGTTTCCCCAAATGCCTTAGGAAGGGAATGTTTATCCTCGGGAGATTATGGAGATTATTTTTTTAATTTGCTTTTAACTAATTATCATCTTTTGAAGATAGAAATCTTTACATGCTGGATACTGTTAAGTATACAAAAGCAATGATAGGGAAAAAAATCAATGTCTTTTTGAAACAGATTTTTGCATCAAATGTTATATACTGTGTAAACCAAACAAACTAGGAATTGTTCTCTTCTCACAGTCTTGAAATGTTATGTAGATTCTTTGCAAATATTGCCTGAATTGCTTTTACATTTTAGCTATTTACATCTCTTTCAGACAGTCCTTTCCCTTGACAAGACCAATGGCTTCATAGCTTCTGTAGTTATATTTCCCTCTGTCTTTTGAACAATGGTTCTGTGAAAGGAAATGGCAATCAGTTATCACTTTTACTTTCAACAATGACTTTTCTTCATTCCTAGAGGAATAATTTATTGTGATCTGCAAAAGCAGAATTAAAAGAAAAAACACAAAATTATTTCAAGTGACAAAGAGTGCAAAATAATAAATGACTAAAGGCAAATATGTTCAAGTAGGCATTTTTTTTCTGCATCAAATCTCATTGAAGAAACATGTTTGGATTAATTCAGTAGATCCCAGAATCTGCTGTCCCTCTCAAAGCAGAGCACATGACCCTTGGAGAGGAAATCCTCCATGGTACACTTGAAATGCCATGGTTTTCTCTCTTTCTAAGGGCAATATACAACCGAAACCCAAAACTGCCTGGAGTTAATGACTTCCAGGAAGCACAGAAAGGCCCTGTGTTGGGCTCACCACTTCTGAGAGAAGGAAAATCTGGTTTGCTATATTTCCCATTCAGTCTCGACTTGATGAGGAGTCATTCTTCCTCTTCGATGTAACTGGGATTTATTAATAGTGCCAGGCTGTTAAGAAGCTACTGCATTTTACTCCAGAGGTGACTCCATGTGTGTGGTGAGGACGATGATCTCCATCTACAGCTCATAAAGAGTTTTATATAAATGTCCATTACTCATGTAATGCCAACAGCCAACAGTTTTATTAGGCAATATAAAAAGATATTAGACATATAAACTGTAATGCCTCAGCGCAGAAGCCAATCAACGACTGTCTGGAGTTATCCATAAGAAACTTTCTGTCCAGAAGTTATTCACTCAGCATTAGGGCATTTCTTGCCTCTCCCTGCAAAACATCAGGAGGCGGACATGCTCAGAGCCAGCCTGCTGAATCCCACCAGTGTCTGACTGGGTCCAGCCTGGCAAATCACCAGTTCCTGCCACAATGCATGGATGAAGTGTGGCACTTCACTTATCAAATGATTGATCTTCAATGAAGATCAATCCAGGAATTCTCCCATTAAATTTATGCTTGCTAAAACAAATATATAGATTTTTTTTTCAACTTTGTATTAGTGTAGTTCAGGAGATTTCCTTGCTATATCCAAGACCTTCAAGTAGCAGATGAAATGGCAATAAGCTCCTGTTTTTCAGACGGTGAAGAGGACCCTGACAGTGTGATGAATCCTGCAGTCCAAACAGTCACAGTCTCAGCTTTTGCCTTGGGACGCCGCTAAAATCTGTTCAGCACTGCATTACCAATCTTTAAGTTGCACACATCCCTGTAAATAGCCTCCAGCTTTCCTAACCACTTGCTGGGCTCTCTTCTTGCAGACCATGCCTCAAGTACCTCAACTACCCCTCTTAGGTTTTACTTTGTTTTAACCTTTTAACATGTCTCTCACAGAAGCATAATTCCCCAGGCATCTCCAGCCTGTGTTCCTCAAGATCCTTCCTTTCGTATTTCCTCCAGCTATCTCTGTCTCTTAAATCTCCACTTCTCTCTCTCTCCCCCCGTTTTCCTAAGCTTGCCTTTAGCTGGTTGTCTCAGTTTGTCCTTGCCATTTCTCTCTAGTGTAGTTAATCCCAGCAGCTAATTGACATACATGAAATAAGAGTAGCTTGACAACCTTATTGTATGCATGTCACACACCCTAATGGCTCCAGAAGCCCTGTGGAATATGTGAAGCAACAGCAGAGTGCAAAAAAAGACATTAAAAAGACTTGAAATGTTGCTACTAGGAATTGGATTGCTTTTTGCATTAAAACACACTCATTAATTGAGATTACTGGGGTATTTTATACTGTCGCCTCTTAAATATAACACAGAAGCTGGTGCTACTTTCAGGGGATGCCTTTCCCGTGGGTTGCTACCTCTTCCACTGGCCAGAGACAGCCATAATGTCATCACACAACCTGCTCAGGTTGAAACACCTTTATGTCTGAAAAGGTGCTGGTGAGGTGAGGGTGGGATCTCTATTGGGTGGGATGACAGAGTCTGGGTTTGTGTTGTCTCTAGAGGGATGACTGGGTGAGGTGTATTTGGGTGGGGCAAAAGGGAATTTCTACTAATTTCTGTGGTTTGCCATGCAGAGCTTCTTATAACATTGCTTTTAATATAGATTTGGCCAGGTGTTCTGTGATATGAAGTTCTTCTCTATGGGAATTAAGAGACAAAAGCTTGATCTCACTGAAGATCACAGCAGTTTCACCACTGACTTAGGACTGAAAGAGAAATGACTTGAGTCAAGGGTCCCATTTTTATTAGGCGTAAATCACAAAAGTCAAACCCACGGAGGGCCTCCCCTGTTCAGATCTCAGTGCAGTGCTCCTTTCGAGCTGTGCTTGCAGCTTGGTTTGCTGAGGAAATTAGTTGTTCAGTCACACTGCGTATGACTGCCTCTGTCAGTCAGTCTGCTCCCAAAACTTTTGAATCCCTGTTTAGAAGGATAGAGATCTCAAAGATACTAAATTCCTGTAAGACTTATAAAAGTATGTTGCAAGAAAGAAGAAAAAGATTGAAACAGACTTACTAGATACTAATCAATTCACTCTATGATGAGATACCATCACTTCTCTAAAGTGGAAAAGATCTCAATTTGCATCTTAATAGAAACCAGAGAATCCATTTCTGCCCTTGTGGCCCCAGGATAAGAGTTGCAACTATGATTCGGTTTCCCAGATGGAAGGAAATGATAGAGCTTCCTGATTTTCAACAGGTAGTGAACAGCCAACAATTAATCAGGTCCCTTTCTAGTTGTTGCAAATTACCTTCCAAAACTTGCAGCACCTGTAAGTAGGTATTTTTAACATTTTCAGCCCTTGTTCTTCCTTTAACATCCAGACAGAAACCAACCGTCTTTCTGGGTATGTAATTGGTAGTGACAGTAACCTTTGCAGTTATCTCCAGGAAACTAGGAAAGGCTATCACTAAGAAATTAGCGGCCTTGCAAAGCTGGACCTTCTGACTTCTCAGGTCCAGTTGGTACTTTGAGTAGCTGTGAGGCAGCAGGCACTCAGCAGGTACCAGCACTCCAAACACAAAGACACCAGGCCGACAATGCTATACTTGTCTTGATTGATTTTTATCACAATTTATGCTTTCATTTCAGCTGCTCATTCATCTTTTGTGGTCTCTAGTTTCCTCTTTATGGCCTAGTAGACAGTTGACTATTCTTACCTGTCTTTACTGAAGTCACCCACCACCAGCATATTGGATGTTCTNATTTCAGCTGCTCATTCATCTTTTGTGGTCTCTAGTTTCCTCTTTATGCCCTAGTAGACAGTTGATTATTCTTACCTGTCTTTACTGAAGTCACCCACCACCGGCATATTGGATGTTCTTATCTGACCAGTGGATAGCTATTTTTTTCTTTTTTCCTCTTTTACCCACTGTTTTCTCCTTGCTTTCCACCATCTCTATTTGCTCCCTCCCCAAGATCAAGCACCAGGGATTGTGGTTAGGGAATGATTCAGCTAGAAGGAGAGGGCAGAGGACAGCATGCAAAGCTAGCGCTGCAAGTATGAAT
This sequence comes from Steatornis caripensis, assembly GCA_013398225.1. Lineage (NCBI taxonomy): Eukaryota > Metazoa > Chordata > Aves > Caprimulgiformes > Steatornithidae > Steatornis > Steatornis caripensis. The sequence goes on along the minus strand of VZSC01000249.1, from coordinate 610,304 downwards.
TGCACCTGCCAACCTGTCATTAAAGTGGCCACCAAAAGAGGGAGAATAACAATGCAATCAAATAGGACTCAAATCTGCATCTCAAACTCTGCTCACTATGAAGAAGGCTTTCAGGAATGACAAGTTTTTAATCCTGTAACTCTATTACAAGCTAATGCCAACAGCAGAAACTGGAGCTGTGATACACGTTAAGCTGAGATGGCTTGGCATGGCAACTGAAAGTCAGCTCACCTCATGTGAGGGGACAGCGATGGCATTAAGCCACAGCTAAGCTGGCATTTATAAATATATACTTTATAGATTTTTTTTTAAACCAGGTACCATGAAAGCATACAACAGCAAAAGAACCTGTGAACCCAAATAAACACAGTCATTACCTCCTGCTGAACTGTTACGTGCAGCCAAGCAATGCCTTCTGCTCAGTAAAAACTAAGGGTTTGCTACGAGTATGTTATACTTTCCGCTTATTTTCAGCGGCTTATAGTACAGCTGGTGAAACTTTGCTCTGGTTAGAAGCTTGACTTATAAAGTCTCTAGTCCTAAAACAGGAAATTAGTATTTCATCCGCGCAAATTCAGGAGGATTTTTTTTTTTGGCTTTTATGTTCCACAAAATCTGGTTTTGTTTCCTATAAAGGGTCCGGTTCAACTGCCATCAAAATCTGTAGAGATTCCCCCTGACTTCAGCTGGGCTTGGCTCACGCCCTAAGGCAGTGCTACAGAAACAGACACCACCTAATGAAATCATGTGTGTAAAGGACTAGGGAATCCCATACTAAATCCTCATCCCACAAACAGCCTTGCCTAAGCTTAAATGTGCATTAAAATTCAAGTCAAAAAGCCACTCCTGTCTATCAAGTTAAGCACATGTTTATATGTTTACTGGAGTTGGTTCTTGGTACAATGAGCAGAAAAATCTATGCAAAACTCTTGTGGGCAAGATCAGTCCTTCCCTTACGCTACATGGTACCCTGAATCCTTAGGGCTTTCTACTGTCTGATTGCAGGACCTTTCACAATTTTTATACAATTGAGTTGCTTTCGTTTTATTCTTGCTTGTGCAGTAACTAACGTAACGTACTTCTTCCGCAGCATCTTTCCACTGACCTCAGAGTGCTCCAAGGAGAAATCTCAGAACTAGTTATCGCACCCTGTTATTAAAATTAAAGAACCTCAGCTGAAGTGAGCCCTCCAGAAGGTAAATCAATGTAAAACACATAACAATAGGTCTGTCTATTTATCTAAAAACAAGAGACAGCACAAAAGTGTTTCTGGTTCTGTGTCACAGACATAAAAACTGAGGCACAGAAATAACCCATGTTTTCTCTAGAGTCTCACAAGATACAGACAGAAGAATAGGGAATCAAACTACATTTTGCCTAGTAAATTCACAAAAATATAATCTTTTCTTGTCTTATGATCCCCATTGACTCACTGTCTCTATTTTTTCAACATGGGAAATCAAACTCGAGGAAGTTAAGGTAGAGGTCAAGGGCTACCTAGAAACTCACTGGCAGAGCTGTGAGACGAATGGGAAACTCCTGCCTCCACACAGCTCTTCCTTCTTCTCTCAGATCTGTTCCAGTGAAATAAACTTTAAAAAAAGCCACAAAACTCTGCTCTCAGTTTTCTGTGAGTGGGATTTGACACGTTAGATCAAGCTGTCAAACGCAGCTTATTACCCTGACAGAGGGTAAAGGTTCCAGCATCACCTACCGCAATTTGCCTTTGTTTCTTGATGACACCGCAACCCTGTTTGACTGGCAGGTGTATTCCCTGTGAAGGGCGGCTGTGGGTTTGATCCGCTCCTCTTGGAGTCAGTGCTACGTGCAGCCGGGCTCAAATGAGACCAAGGTACAACCAGCAGGAGCAAAACAGAGCAAAAAGAAAAGTAAACCTAAATAATCAAAGTTAAATGATTAAAGCTGACCCGGTCCTTCACAAATATTTCTGTATCCTTCAAATTATGGAAATTGCAGACACACCAGCTCTAAAGTTCCCCTTCTGTGTGGGACGACTTCACTCTGTGAGTTTAAGTCAAACCTCTGATGTTCAGCTGCTAGAAACGCTAATAGTTCTGTGCTGCAAGGCGTAATCCAGCATAATACAAGAGATATACTTCAATATGTACTGCCAAAATGGATGGATTTTTTGCCGTGTGATCTTATTGCAGTCTCTAAATGAAATGGAGGGACATGGTAAAGCCCCGATGGAATGTTTCCTGCTTTAACAGGAGATCTTTCTTGTTGAACGGCACCACTAGCTAGTGATATGCTATGTGCCGTACCTATCGCCTTAACCATTACTGTGCAAGCACCTGCAGGCTGCAAATGCCTCTGTTGCTGACCCCCTGCAGAGCAGAGCCTTGCAATGCCCTTGAATAACATTTGTGTAGGAATTGCTTTGTGAGGAAACACGAAGAATGGCCTTGAAGCAAATTTCTGGTGTCGTCACCGCTGAGCTGTCTTGTGCTGCCACACCACGTTTCTGGAGAAGTCTGTGAGCACTGTCACTACTTGTTAACTTTCTTAACACTGCACTAGTGTTACCCACTGCCGCGAGAAGTGGCAAGAGACAAAACAGCTGCAAGAAATTTATACAGAAGTCCGTGGTAAGACCAAGAGGCTGCCTCTCTACAGGGAATCAGCCAGAGAGAAACCCACCTGCAGGATATGGGACTGTGTTACTTGGCTGCGGATTTGTTCACATCAGTCTTCAGGCACTTCTGATTTGGGAGATTTTATCGCTGAGATAAAGAAAAGGCTCTGAGCAAGAGATAGCAGAGAACCTTGTTCATAATGATGGCCTCAAAACCTGTGGAATTTCCTAAAAGTGACCAGAGATTTTTGTATAATTCAGATGACATTTCAAATAATTATTTTAATTATTTTAAACTCCAGTTCAGTAAAGCACTTAAGAACTTTTTGTAAGTCTAATCATTCAGTATTTAAGCACATTATTAACCCATGCTTTACTGAAATGACACCTAAAACACTGACCTGTAAAAAGTAGTCTCACAAAATTCACTTTGGAGTGTTAGAATGTTTCCCCTTTAAAAAAAAAAAAGCATTGCCAATACATATGAGCAATAAATTGATGTTTCGAAATGTAGTCACACCTGAAGTTCAAATTTTAGGAAGTATAGTGAATATTTACACTTCATAGTGAATTTATAGACTTTATAGTATATTCACCTTATACTGAATATACACTGGCACAGGTTGCCCAGAGAGGTGGTAGATGCCCCATCCCTGGAAACATTCAAGGTCAGGTTGGAGCAGGTTCTGAGCAACCTCATTTAGGTGAAGATGGCCCTGCTCACTGCAGAGGGTTTGGACTAGGTGACATTTAATGGTCCCTTCCAACCCAAACCATTCTATGTTCTGTGATTCTATGATTTTTGTTACGTGCCCATGCCTAATTCTCCCGCTGCTATCTGCTATCCAGACCTTGTATTGGTAGCAATCCCAGAAGGGCAATCGTAGCCTGTGGAACGCCTTTTCCCGTGTTGGTGGCCTGTGGCCCTACAACCAGAAAGCAATTCCCTGATAACGAGCAACCTCTCACGCCGAAAATCATCAGTAGTATTCTGAATCAAGTCAGATCTTGGATCAAGAGGCCAGTGAATTATGACTGATCAACCTTTCAAAGTAACTCACACAGCAGCCCTGAGGGACAGATTGTATTAAAAAATTTTCAATACACAAATAGTTTGATACTTTGAAAAACAGCAGTGTTGATAACATTTGGCCTGGTGAAGGAAAAAGTGTATTAATTTGCCCAGGCAACTGTCTCTAAAACAGTGCATAAATAGCTCTTTGCATTAATACAAAGTGAAATGTCAATGTTTCATAATTTATGACAGTATGCCGAGATTCAGCTTCAATAGCTCACTACTGGTTCAGTTAACATCAGGTCTAAAACCCGTCTTCCTGTCTTCTGAACATCGAACCTTTGGGAGAACCTTTTCTCTCTGCTTTGATTTATTTTTATTTATACTAGCTGAATTATTTATGATCATTTCAATGTAAAATACTGAGTTAAGAGAAAGTGAAATACTCTATTGTCACAGTGGTTTATTCACATCTTCTTGAATTTGATGATGTTGGCAGGAAAAGGAGGAGACATTCTTCTCGCTACTCAGGATATGGGAACCTAAATGCTGATTCCTGGTCTGTATCTGTAGAGCATGATCACAGAATCACAGAATCACATTATTAATCAGACACAATAGTTACTGTGTTTCCCATAGTCATTCCAAGCTGTTTACCTTTCAAGACCTGCTGCAAAATAGCACATTATTCTGAGGTATGAAGCTAAGAGCTTTACTCCTGGCCATCCCTGACTTGCTACCCGATTTGGGGCATCTCAGCCCTCCTGCTCCTGGTCCTCTTTCATGATGGTGTAAATTCTACTGAACCTGACAGATACACGAATGTAAAATGGTGGTATGGGAGACAATGCAATTCCTTCTGCCCTAGTTATTCCTTAAGCGTAAGCAGGGAACTGCTCGCCTCCTCAAGAAAAAAAAAAACATAATAATGAGATTATAGATGAACAAAAATGTTATACACATGCAAAATGGTCTTGCTAATCAACAGAACTCACCCGCTGCCGGAGGAAGCTCCAGAGCAACAAAAATCATGACCATGCTGGTAGGGTTGATTAATAAGGAAAACTGCATTAATACTCATTAGCATTTATACATTGTAACATTCACTAAATGCATGTGTAAATAGCTTTCCTAACTGACAAGTAAAGGTGCCTGAAGGGTGCAACATGGCGTTACTGTCGTTTTCCAGTTGCATGGGTTTCGATTCGTAAGAAACACCTCTGCATTGGTTAAGAAAGCAAGAGGGAGCTGGAATAGGAAGACGACAGAGAGAAGGCACCTTCTGAGACAGGCTTCCCATAAAAGCAGATGAAAGCTGTATTCCAGGGAATATTCAAATGGAGCTAAACACGGGATGGTGGAATATGGGATCAAATCTGGGGTACTGCTACCAGGCAGAGTGCGGGTATGGGCAACACAGCTTCTTGGAGCCTTGGGAAAACACCAAGGAGTGGGATCTCCCCCTCCCTAGACAAAGGCGCAGATTTGGACACCCTTCTGGTTCTCCTAGTAAGCGGGTAGCAGAAGCAGACACACTCAGAAACCATCTGCGTTGGCCCAGATGCTATCTGTTAGTGCCTTTTGTTCCATGATATGAATTTCTGGATAGAGGGCTTTCAAATAATGTGGTTTAAATTTAGAAAGTGACCGTTCAGTTATCTGTGCCATTGAAAAGAATAATGAAATGGAGCCCAGTACCACCAAAATAGTGGTCAAAAGATGCTTATCTGTGTAATGTGTTTTTTCTGGAGTTCACGTGCAATTATCAAGCACTATTTTTAGCCTGGGTTTCAGGAGAGTTGTGTTTACTTCTTGGCTCTGCCACAGACTTCCTGCATGACCTTGGGCAAATCGCTTTCTTTCTCAGTACCATCTGCAGCATAACATATTCTCCTCCCACTCTAAATTTGCCTTGTCAATGTGGATTATGAGCTTTTTGGAATAAGACATCTCCTCGCCGTGTTTATTTAATGAGTGACACAGTGAGGCTTTGATCTTTTCTTGGGACCTCTAGATAGCACTTTAATGCAATTGATAATAACCTGCTAGAAAAGGTGACTTGCATGAGATCACCTTCCATGACCAATGCAACCAGGTGGTGGGTATAAAATCACTAACTGTCTTGTAGATTTTAGACAAAGCTGGTATTTGTTACACACTTCCACTGCAGAACTTTTAATTTCAGCTTGTAAATTTTAGAAGCAGTTTTTTTATTTATTTCCCTTCTCATTTTTCACGATGCAGACCATGCCCTCCTGCTTTGTGATTATTACCCTGGTCCCTGTGATTAGCGCGGAGTTGCTGGTTGGCTTTGTTTGCTTGCTTCTTTTTTCCACATTCACACTAAATTACAGCAGCAGATTGGCCAGAGTGTTTTATGGAATTGTTGAAGAGTACTATGTTGCTGGTCCTGATGGGGACCTTCTTACCTGTACTATGGTTCCACAGTTGTGACCCGCAGCCAAGTGGGAAGCATGGACAAAGTGAAAGAGCAGCAGACTAGAAAACAAACAAAATTCGCAGCACTTCAGAGCTCTTGCAGAGCATGGGATAGCTGAAGGTAGCCACCGAGACAGAAAGAGGGAAAGAGGGAAAGAAAGAGGGAAAGAAAGAAAGAAAGGGGAAAAGAAAGAAAGAGGGAAAGAGGGAAATAAAGAGGGAAAGAGGGAAAGAGGGAAAGAAGGAATGTGAAAATGATCTCTCATCTCTTGACGGAGATACCTGGCCAGGCAGAGGCCTGGGCTCACCACTAGATAAGGAAATGAACGGATGATGCAACAGGCTCCTTATCACAATACACTATTAAAATAAGCAGAACTGGACATCAATTCAAAGGCACAGAAGGCACTAAATATATTTCCTTGCTGGCAAACCAAAGGAAGCATCTCTTTGGACAGGGGTAGCTTTTGCAGCGGACTGTCACAGACTACGTATGACAGACCTGAGGCTCAGCAGCGCTGACTGTGCTTACGGGCAAGTTGCAATCGCGTTGGTACCCGGGACCCTGCCGCAGCGCTCAGAAGGCGCTCCCCGCGGCGGGGTTAACCGGCGTAGGGGTGAACCAGCCCCCGCAGCCGCCTCCACCTCCCGAGCCGAGAGCGGCTCCCCCGGCCCGGCTCAGGGTGCAGGGAACGCGCAGCCGGCGGAGGCAGCCGCGGAGCGCGCGAGAGGCGGCCCTGCTCGCCCGGCCAGCGCCTTCCCCCGGCGGCGCGACGGCCGGAGCGGAGCGGTGACCCCTGCGGGGAGTCATTTCCCTTGTCGTCGCCTTTCCGGGAGCGGCTGACCTTGGCCGAGTCCCCCGGGGGAGAGACTTTTCGGGAGCGGTCCAGCGATTCCCCCGGCGCCGGGGCTCGG
>VZSC01000249.1:581375-601842 GCA_013398225.1 Steatornis caripensis | reverse complement strand
CGGGGGGAGCAGCCGTGCCCCCCGCCCCCGCCGGCCCTGGCGGGCTCTGCCCGGGGTGGTCGCTCCGGACTCCGTGGGGCCGGGGCAGGAGGGTCCCAGTCCCCATCCCCGCCGCGCTGCCGTGTGACTGCCCTCAGCGCCCCGGGACGCCCGAAACTCGGAGCGTGTGCGAGTGTCCGTGTCCGTGTGTGCGTGTGCCCGGGGAGGTGCTTGGAGGGAGCCTGCTCTGGCTGGGGATGAGTTAAACGTGGCTCTCCCAGCTCTCACTTCTGCTGTTAAAGGAAATAACCCAGCCTCTCCTGCCCACTTTTTTGAACCCCGCCGGATTATTTGCAGGAGGAATAGGGAGCCGCGCTGCCCCGAGAAACGTAGCAGTGGGTGCCTTTTTGCGTTTTTGTTTTTGGTTATTGTTCGTGGTGGCTTCGTGCCCTTGCTCTGTTGTTGGGAGGATTAAGGGTTGCCGAGTGTCCTTAGTCCCAGATCCAATTAAAATAAATGCAAGTAAAGGGGACATAAAGGGAAGTCAGCGCTGGCATCCCGGCAGAGACACGAAAGCAGCAAGGTTGGTTAAAAGGCAGAGACTCGAGGAAAGGAATGCTTTCCTTCTTACTCATTGGCTTTCCCTTTACAGCGCTGTCAGACGGGCTTAGAGAGGTACATCGTTTGATCTGGGGTTCATGGATCCTTAACCAATCTCTGTCCACAGGCACAGGCATTTTAACTTCTCTCTCGTTTAGCAAATGCTTTGCTTCATGAAATCTGGTTTGAGTTCTCAGCAAAGGAATTAAAAATCAAGAGAGGGTGAGCTATGAGAAATGCAGAGCAGAAGTGCTGAACCATTCCCTAGTCACTGCCCAGACTGTGATTTCACTGGGAGCTTATTCCTGGTCTGGAGCAGTTATGGGGAGGGTGTGAGCGTTACCTAGGAAAGAAGAACAAGGCAAAATAGCCTGGCTAGTTCTGGGCTGTCTTTTTATCTTCCTGCTGACATACAGAGGGCTTATCTCTCAGCTGAAATAAAAGTTATTTTTGTTGCTTGGAGAGCACTTGGTACTGGATGCGAGGAGAGAAGGAATGATCCCTCCGGAGCCAGCTTGCCTTGGAGAGTGCTGCTGAGAAAGAGCTTACAGCTGTGATCTTTGCATCCAAAAAACACTGGAGTCTTGTTGAGAGAGCCAGGTAGGAGCCAGGGTACTGCAGGGCTGGAAACTATGGATATCCCTCTGCCTGATCCTTTGGTGGTGCTAGTGTTGTAGAAAATCAGCAGGTTGGCTGTGCTTGCCTTGATGCAGCAAATCATAATGTATTTTTCTTTACTTTTGCTTCTTTTTTTTTTTTTCTCAAGCTTGATTCTTAACATAGCATCTGTTGGCATCTTAAGGACTGTGCTCTATACCCGTGTGCTGGTGGCACGCAGGATGCTTCCTGAGCTGTGTGTTATGTTGCTGCGTTGTTATCCTGTGTGTGCAGGACGGTGATGGGGTATAACCCTCCCAGTTCCCCGAAGTGCTGGCTTGCTCCGTTTGTGACACAAGGGCCTTCTATTCCACCAGGTTATGTTGTCACGGACCCTATCATCAAGTTGTGCTGTTGTGACCCGATTGATGGGTTCTGTCAAATACGATGAAGTGAGCAATTAGGAGAGAGTTAAGGTGTTTAGCCATTGCTTGTTAGGAGCAGTTTGTAGCTGCTGTACCACTACAGATGTATTTCTGTGCTGAGTTCTCAAATGTCTTCTGACACATGCCAACTGCACTCATACCACTTGTATTTACAGTCAGGTTTTTCTGAAGGACAGAAAGTTGGTTAGGATAAGGTTTGTTTTAGCATGGTGTGCCAATACGAAACATCGTGCTTCTGGATGCAGGTTTGAATCCCTTACAGTTCAGCAGTGCCTTAAATTTCTTAACTGTCTGATGAGTATTTGGTTGCTTATGTGAAGGGTTTCACGACTTCTGCCTGCAATTCGTAACACAAAAGCTGCTGGCACTGTTAAGACCCTTATTGTGCTGGCTGGAAGTCCCGAGGCAGAACGGGCAGGGAGTCAAAATCGCTGCGACAGAGGTGAAATCTTGGCTATGCTGACTTCAGTGGGAGTTTTGCCATAGATGACAGTGGGCCAAAGCTTCAGTCCAGAAGCAGTCCTCCCATCTTGTTGGTAATCCTGATGTATGCTCTAGGGAAGCTTTTGCTTTTCTGCTGCCATCCAGGCTGTGTCTGTTAGTGCAGACAACGATGTAAGTCTCTTAGGATGTCACGCTGTGCCTTTCACAAGCACAGCATTCCTGGGAAGGAAATCAGGGCAGGTACGAGGGGAAATAAAACCCCAGATGTGGACACATGCTGACTGTCTCGTTGCTCTTGTCCTGAGTCATTCCTAGGAACATGGATCAAGCCCTCTGAACCGAGCAAGATTAGCTTCTTGAGACTGCAGTGGAGGGGGCTGTCAGAGGCTGCAGACAGTACATCCCCCAGTCCCTGCTTCTGCATTTGCAAATTATCGGTTTAGTGATAGACATTCAATATGTGAAGCAACAGTACATCCGTTAATTCCACCAGCCCATGCACACTGAGTGAGTTTCTATGGGCATGTGATCTAGTGAGCTATTCTCAGAGACACTTCATGTATTCAGCATCCAGATATGTTTTTACGTTCGCATTTAATTTAGGTAAGTGCATAGGCCTCATTTTGTCCCAGTACAGAAAATTATGGATATCGTAACAGGCATCGAATCAGACCCTGAAGTCATACTAGTGGATAGAAATCTGGATGAGTGCATCAATGGCAGGTAAGTTTGGGGCTCTGTTAGTACTGTAGGATGCAAAAGATGGCAGTGCTGTGAAGAGGGATCCCCGCTGGGCTGCTTTTCAAACCTCTGCTCTGGGATCTGCACGGACTTCCAGCATGTGGGTTTGTTGGGTTTTTTTATAAATGCAATTCAAAGAGTTGATGATAACCATTAATATATCCTTTGCCCTGTGTGTTGTCTAAACCCTAAGTACCATATTCTCTTTTGTGCTTGGACTTGAGGGCTGAGCTGGGAGCTGGAATTGCTGGGTCCTGGACTAGAATATGCAACATGTGGTGGTTTGAGAGACATGCTGTTCTTAGCTTGTTTTTCGCTTAACTTCATATGAAAACTGCAAAATACAGAGTAATTTTAGGTGAACTTGGTGTTCTGTGGGATTAGTAGCAAGGCTATAACTGATCTGAAAACCTCCTGATTTCACTCTTTTTCTTTTTTTCCTCGAAAGAATCAAGAGCAGACCTTGATGTGAGGGATGTAGGGTTTTGTGTTGGAAAATTCTCCATTGTGCTATTGAACTGTTGCTGATTTTGCTGCTGTTCATGGTGTACGAGCCTGGCTACTATAATAATTATACCTAAACATGTCAGTGCCTGTACTGCCCGTCATCCACAGTAAATCAAAGCATGAACCCTGCAGGCACTTACAGCAAGTTAACACAAACGAAAAACACCATTGGCTTTGCCTGGGAAGAAACAATATTTTCTTTCTTTCTCCTTGATGATGACACTACTAATTGTATGGCTTTCAGTGCGTGAACGCAGCTTCCTTTAACATCAGTGAGCGTTGCCTTCATCCTTACACGCGTGCCAATGCAGCGCAGCCTCTGCTGCCGGGGTTCAGTGGTGCTGCCCTTCCACTTCTGCCGAGTCCACGGCTCCATCCCTCGGCGGCAGAGCCAGTCAGAGAAATGTGGCAACACGTGGGGTGGCTCTTCTGGGCTGAAACCCTTCTTCCTTCCCTACTGTCTGAATGGATTTCTCTCTACAGCCATCTGATTTTTTTAAAAATTATTTTTTATTTTTAAATGGGTTTAGCATCCCATCCTGAGATGTGTTAGGCTTTCCAGGCAGGTGGCCGTCAACAGGCTGAGTTAGGCACTTCTGTCTTTGGTGGAGCTTAATGCTGAGTGCACTGAGAGTCGGTTTTGGCCCATGTAGGGCATTTCTTAAAATCCTTCCCTGCAGCATTTCCAGCTTCTTAGCTTTGTCCTGTAGAGCATCTGGGTTGGGGAAAATAGTTTTGATGACTTCCTGTAGTGCTGGTGAGAAATGGTCTGTCACCAGCCCTGGAAATGCACAACACAACTTGTCTCCGCTTGCACTGTGCAAACTGGCTGTAAATAACATTTCTTCTGTGTCTTTGCAGACTTCAAAGATTATTCCAGCTGTTGGAGGAAGCCTAGTGAGAGAAGGGAGCTGCAAGTTTAATTGTAGCTTCAGGACTTACACTAAATCAAAATCCAAACAATCTGATAAAAATTACAGCCACTTGAATGCTGTTGAAGGTTAAAAGTGAGCCCTCTTCAGAACAACTATTAATGGTTTACATCTTAAAATAAGGGAGCTTATTAATATTCCTAAATGACATTGAACGTACATTATATTTTTGCCTTCGAACCATCTGAGCACTTCTCTTGATAATGCAGATTAAATTTAGTGACAAGTGGCATAACGACAGTATAAATGTCAGTTTTGCTATCAGATGTGTTGCGCTGATATCTTTTTAATATTCAACATGATTATGTCCCATCTTGCTTAAACAAATCACGGCACCCACACCAGAGGCTTACAAGGATATCTCTGTCTTCTGCACAGGGTGAAATCATTTGTTGTCTCTTCATATTTAAATAATTAGTTAATAATTTTGACATTTATGTGTCTGGGGTGGGTTTGGTTTTTCTAGTTTTTTCTTTCATTTGTATCCTCTAAGTGGCAATTAAATAACGGCAGCTCATGCTGCAGTCGGGGGAGTTAGGTCGCTTCTCGCACGGCTGCATCTTTGTGGTGTGATTGCATGCGAGGTGGAGTTGCCAGCTTGTGTTGGGATGACCTAGCTTTATGGATTTTCACTGCAGTGCAGTGCAGACGATGGATACACTGGCTGTCAGGAAACCCAGAGATGAGGTTTTACATGGACTTTGTTTCCAGAGGCTCGCTGTGATATTTTTTTAGTCAAAATTCAGACACCGCTGTTCACTGCTAGGGTCTTCAAGGGAGCCTAATTGTCGGTTTGCTTTGGAAAGGACCAGCCTTTTTCTTTGTTCTCGCACTTTGGAAGAAGTGTCATTTTCCGTTCCTGCTTTGTCCTTCGTAGTGGTTGTCCATATTATTGTAGTGGTCCAGACCTAGAAAAAGCCTGTGCTACCCAGAAGGAAATGTTCCTCTGGCAAAGAAGCTAGAGGATTGGGTGGAACAACAGTAATAATAATTATTACTATTGTTATTTTAAGCTGGATGTTTTCATTCAGGGCCAGGATGCAAAGAGAGAGAAAAGGCAGCTGCTACTTTCCAGTAGCCAAAAGGCTTCAATGTTATCAGATACTGAATAGCTGGCGGCTGATGTGAGGAGCAGCGCTGGTAAAGCATCCTTGCACCTCTGCTGCTTGCCAGGAGTTTGGATAATGCTGGAGTTCTTGTGAGTTTTCATGGAGCAGGCGGGTTTTAAAGTCTTGCTATTGACCTTCCATGTGTGGACACAGCACTCTCCAACTGATGTGAGAGCTTTGGATCGCCTTTGATGGGTTGGACAGGGCTTTGCCGGCCTGCCTTGCTGCCCTGCAGCAGGCTGCTGGCCCGCTTCCCTCCTCTTTGCACGGCAGCAGCTGTTTGGGAGGTTCTTTACCCGGCATGGTTTGCACAGTGGATATTTCAAGATGCCCACAAGGCTCCTTTGGTGTGGTTTATTGCATTAGTAAGAAGCATTGAGATAGAGATCGTTAGGACTATAAGCAAATATTCTGTGTGCTTTTGCAGCCGTATCGTGAGGTCAGGGATGAATGGCGAGGCATGTACGCTGCTGCCGGGGCTTTGAGAACTGACTCTTGCCAATATGTGGTGCGTCTGTTTGGCAGTGGTTTGTCTTTGGGAGAATTTACACAGTGAGGTTTAGCTGGATTCATGCTGGTGTCCTGGTCCTCTGCGCTCGCACTGTGCACGCTTGGGCTCTGCTTTGGAGCAAACCAGCAGATAATGTAGACAAAGAGAGCCTGAAGGGCCCTGGTGGAAGTGAAGCCTGCGGTGATTCCCTGCGGATAGGTAGGGTATAGGGGAAAAGACCTGCATACAATGCTAAGGCAGCAGCTTGCAGAGTTTTGTTTCTTTGTCTCTGCTTCCTCAGCTGTTGCCAGAAGCTGCATCCTGGAACTTCCTTGCCAGAGTTGTTTCCCTCTGTTTTGAGTTGTTTAGTGACAGCTAAAATGATTCTTGAACATTAATAAATATCAGTTGATCCACTGCTGACTTTTTCAAGCGTCGGATGTGAGTGTGGGAAGAGTAAGGAGAAAGTGGAAGGGAGGAGAGAGAGGATTTCAAGATGAGTAAGGACTAAGTAGGGGGTACTGCTATATCTGGGAGTGGGTTAACAAATGCGGAGCAAAGGATAGGAAAAGAAACAGTGGGAGGGTGCTCGTTTCTGATAGTGGTGACCGAGTAAGGAACATTGAAATGTTGGGTCCTGGGCTATGCAAGGTGCCTGGCTGGGGAACGGGGAGAGGCAAAAGACGGATAGGGAGTTGTAGCTGTATTAGCCTTTACTTGAACTGGTTTTAAGGGTTTTTTTTCCCATCTCTCTTAAATACCTGAGATTTTCAACATGGATAAAACAACGTAGTTAATGTCTTTGTTTGGTGTTCTCAGATTGACAAGCCTAAAATGTGCTTTCAGACTTAGTTTTTCATTAGCTAACTGTACATGCAAGCAGATAGTGTGTCTGCACATAGGTTCTGGGAGACAGTGATGTACGAAGGATCTGGCTGAGGCCGAAGCAGATTTGACTCTTATTAAAGTCTTGGTAACTTTGGGCATGTTTCATCTCTTATGTTATTGGTTTGTTATTTTATCTGTAAAAATCAAGATGATGATAATAATAATAATAAAAAAGGAATTTTATTACCTATTCCCAGAAACTTTGAATAAAACATTATTGTGATAGGCAGACAAAAGCTAGAAGACTGTGTTTATTGCAGAAATTCACATCACTTCTCTCACTAACTCTTCTGAGAGATTTCCTTTTGGCTTCATAATTTCTCTGCTGCGCAAGTACTTCTTAGCCCAAGCATTTATAAAGGGGATTTAGCATTCCGTCACTGCTGCAGAGGTACCAGATGCATCGCAGTGTGCTCGCAGCATACGCCCTGCGAGGGGCTGGTGTGCCTGGTGTCTGGCCTGGCTCACGTCTGCGTCCAGAGGGTCATTGGCAAGAGGGGGGAACCTGAAGCATCCTGCAATGATCTCTTGTGCATATAATTTACCTTTTTCACTTTTGTTGCTTTTCGTCTACTGTGTGTTCTTCCCCCAGTGCTCAGCCTCAGTGAGACACCCCCAGTCTGTGTGCCAACGTGGAAGAGTGCTAAGCCCGTTGCATCAGTAGTTGTTGGTCTCCCAACTGATGCGTTGCTGGAGTCTTAGGAGCATCATTTACTCATTTGGTTAGTCCTGTTGGGTTTGTCAACCCTGCATCTTGAGGGTTGCTCAGCTATTGCCATCAGGACCAAAATTGCTCTCCTAACAGCCAAAGGTCAGCCCTCCACTGAGTCAGGAGCTTGTGAATCCAAGAACCTAAGCGCCCGCTGGTGCTCCCAGGCAGCTGGGGGCTTGCACAGCAGCTGTGTGCAGAAGGCAGGCTTGGCAAAAGCTTGTCATGGCCACGGAGCATGCTGTGCTCACGGGCCATTCTTGCAGATGCCCTTCAGGGTTTGTATGGAGATACGCGCCAGCTTTAATAGGAATCATTAAGCAGAAATTAAGTAGGTCATTATCCTGTGTAGAGTGGGAGTGCTTGTGCAGTGTGTGTATACATTGAGGATTGTGGCTGTTATTGTGGTACATCCTTACAGAGTTTAAATAATGTTGCTCTTACGTGTTTTAAAGTGATTCATAATAGGATTGGCCACCTTCAGGGCGCACTTTATGCTTGGGCTATCTTTGTTGTACTGACGGCATAACTACGTTTCTTGCAGAAGGTTAGCTAAAGGCCTAGTTTGTACTGTCCTCTTGGTTCCTGACGTTTGTGGAGTCATTTTCAATGCACCACAGTGAAGCTGAGATTAGAATCTGATTCTTTGAATTTCAGACAAAAAGAATAGTGACTTCTTCTTGTGAGTGTTCATTTTCCTGCCAGTAGAGGCTGGATGACTTAATCTCTACATATATCAACACGTTGATCAAGTTTCACAGCGAAGTATCCAGGGGTAACTATAATAAATATTTAAAAATATAAGATTTGGTTGTAATTTAAGGCCTCACTTGGTGACACAGTTCTGAGTGTAATGGGAGTGACAGCTCAGGGCTGCATTTTAGGGTAGCTTTGTCAGTGGTAATATTCAGCTGTAGGTCTATCAAAACCTCTTATGGCAGGGGGGTTGGAACTAGATAATCTTTAAGGTTCCTTATAGCCCAAACCATTCTATGATTTAATCAAATGTGCCTTAATAAAATCAGTGCGAGATTCCACATCCAAAGGGAAAATCAAGTCTTTGAGATTATGTCCCGTTCAGATACCTGTTAGGAAGCCATAGGGCTAAGATCCTGTCAAAATGACATAGTTGGATTAATTCTGGACATGTTTCCTGAGGGAGGTGTGGCTTGTTGGTTTGCTCTTTCCTTCCTTCCCTTTGGGCGATGCAATGAGCATACGGCTGAAGCTCGTCTCCTGGGTGGAGATGGGAGCAGAGGCCTTTGCTAAATGATTACCGAGCGGCTGCTATTTACAGAGCAGGATTTTAAAACCAACCGTCACGCAGATTTGCATGCCATGCCTTGCAAATGGGGGTACTTCAACCGTTTATTTCAGCAGGTCAACCCCAAGTGCAGCTGAGGAATCAGGAGGTTGCTCAGCTCTAGATGCAAACGCCATGGACTGTTCTCATCTGTTCTTTCCCATTGCCAGTCAGAGCCTTTCACTTTAAGTAATGTTTAAGTATTTTATCATAAGCCAAACAAAATCACAGAATTAAGCTAAAAACACAACAGACTTGGGGGTTTTAAAGCTATCAGTTAATCTGTTAATTTTAAAGAAAAACCTTTTTCTAGCTTTCTGTCCCATACCAGTTCTTTCTCAGCTCTTATAATCTCTTCCATGGCCATTCATGAGCTGACTTTGACAGTGGGTCACCAGGACAACAACAGGAATGAGAAGTGTGGGTTTTGCCACCGTTTCCAAAACTAATAACTCTTTCCTTCCTAGGAGTTTGGACCCTGAGTGGAGCAGACTTCATCGCTGGCTGTATTGTGAACATGTAAAGGTTTGGCATCTTCTGTAATATTCAGACTTTCAAATCCAGCCAGAGACATTCACTTAGTAGTTATGGAATGAAGAAATAAGTCTGTAGACCAACAGTTCCCCCAAGGAAACCATTTTACCACCCCTGTCTATGGGCTGGGATTCTCCCACTGAAACAAGAAACTGAAGGGAAAAGTGGAAATCCTGAAACTCTTAAAAAGTTTGGGAATATTTCCCAAATTCATTTGGAGAGAGATGTTCCTGCCTATCACCTTCAGGTCTTGTCTTGTACAATTCTGCAAAATCTCTGGAGGTCGAGTTTTCAGTGCAGGTGTTGGCCTGGTGGGCTTGTCTCGCCGTCAGCAGTAAGTCCCAAAGCTGTATCTCCTAGGAAGGCATTAGTAACAAGCCCTCACACTTAACATTTAAGTGGACAGACTTGTGTTCCACCTGCAGTGGTACTGCAGAGACACGGGATTCTGCTTTGTTCTAGCGATAGCTTTCTCTAATGAGTTCCCAGAAAACATTTAGTGTATCTTGGTATTTAGTGTGTGGGTGTTTCAGAAGACAAACCTTTAGAAGGAGGGAGCTTATGGAGCAGTTTGATAGGAATGACTGATAATGATTCAAAATGCTGCTAAACTGCCCTGAACTACTGCTGTCTGGTATTGTCTCGCTGCTCTTCACAGCCGGCTCCTTCTGGAGGCTCAGTTGTACTTGTGTGCTGGGGACACATCGCATGTTTCACTGATAAATATCAAAAGGCTTCATGAGGAAGGGCAGGATTCTTATCCACTCCCATTTTAGAAATCTAGGAATCAAGGCAGAGGCAGATGATTTGACTTGCTCCGTGGCCACACAAGGGTTAGCAGTTGAGTGAGATACAGGACCCAGCCGTCCTAAGGTTTTTGGTGAGCAGCAAACCATGCTCAGCCGTTCTGCCCAAGAGGAAAAAGACACTACAAGGTAGTTGCATTGCTTCCTTGAAGTGGGAGCTTTTTGCTTGATGTACAGAGCTGGTGGACCCAGGAGGAGACCAGTCCCAAGATGGGTTTGGTGGGACTGCAGGCCCTTAAGCTCCTTTTGTGTTGGGTGTAACCCTCTCCTCCCTTTTGCCATAGGCTGGCTGATAAACCGCTTCCTTCCATTTAAATCAATATCTAATAGGCTCGCTGGTTTTGTCTAGGATCAGAAGAGCTCAGACATGGGCGTAAGATGTTTTGGATCCACATTATTCTTCTGTCACCATTTTTTTTCTATTAATCTAGTTTGGCTGGAATCAACAATCACCTGCATTTTGTCTGAAAACGACAGCTTTGTGATTTCAGCCTATGGGGCTCTCTTTCCCCTTGTAATTTTAATTAATTTGCGCTGTCTTGGACTGTCCTTGCGCGGAGCATGCTTTTACATGTGTATCAGGGAGTACATAAGGGAAGAGAGCAAAGAAGAAGAAATCCCAGTTTGTTGTCTTGCTGCTCCTGAGTCCCTACAGCAGTGCAAACCCTGGCTACATCCTTGACTGTGCATTGCATAAGCTTGGCCCAGCTCTGCAGCGGTAGCGATGTAAGGATCTTGTTGGTTAGGATGCTGTGCACATTGATTTAACTCAAGATTTCCCTCCTGCTCTTCCATTTCGTGTAAGAGAAACTTACTAAGAGCATAAAAGTAATCAAGTGGTGTTTCTCTAGAGAAAAGAGACTCCGGGTTTAAGGCAGTCAGAAGTCACCCATGAGCCTTGATAGAAGTGCAGTTTATCTGAGTTCAGGCTCTGAACTGGGGTCCGTCAGTGAAGACAACAGGTTTCCTGGGTTCCTTATCATCATCAGAGCTGGAGATAAATGAGTCCCACCTGTGAAGGGTCGCTCCAGCCTAGCAGCAGAGGCTCCCTGAGTGGTTAATGAGAAGTACCCCCAGGTGGGATTTTTTCCTTCTTTCCTTCCCAGGTGTCTGGCCAGGCACTTGGGGTGGGTGATTCACGCTGCTTTTGTTGATTACAGTGACAGTGGAGTTGACTAACTTAGATTAGATACATAACTTTTAGCTGGCTGAAATTAGACGAGAAAAATTCCCCACTTATAATCTTGGGTGGGTTCTGTGACCTGCAGTAGTGCCACCATGCTAGTGTCTGTTAGAAAAGGATATTGGTGAAAGAAGAGAGTAAAGAAAGGTCTTTATAGGTAAAAAAAAAAAAAAAAAAAAAGAGAGACAGTGTCACTACTAGGTTCCTTTTAATTTGAAGACCCAGGATGGTTAGCAGCTGATAATGTGCTTTGCTGGAGACGTCTGCTATTGAGAGCATGTGGGAGTTGCATTTTGTGAAAGTAGTTTTTGGATGAAAGTTCTTGACAAAAGTAAGCACACAGCTTACAGAGTCTGTAGTCGGGAAGTAGCAATTAGAAAGGAAAAAATAGCAGAAATTAAAAGAAAAAGAAAATTCTATTAATGCCGGTCTTTATGGTAGTAAGTAGGTCAGTGAGCTGAGAAAGACCCTAGACAGACTTGCAGTTCTCACACAGTGAGGTTGGAAGAAAGATGCTGAAGCAGAGGCAGTGATTTAATCAGGGGTTGGTGTGTAAAGCAAAGAATACTGGATACATAGCCAAAATTGCAGAAAACATCTTATATTCTGATTTTGGAAATAGGGATAAAGCTGGGGTCAGCCCTGCATTCCCATACAGAGATAGCCAAACTCGTTGTCTTTGGCTTTTATGGATGGAGAGGTTAAAGCAGGTTAATTGAGGCCGTGCAAGATTATTCTGTTGCACATGTGATTGCTGACCTCGGTGCAAGGCACCGTCTCCGTGTGTGTCCCATGCAAGGCAAACCGCGCTGCGGCGTGGGTGGCAGGCAGGCCGTGGGACCTCCCCACACAGGGCTGCGGTCACGGGGTGTGCGCAGGAATTGAGGTGTCCTGGTTCGGGACCCACAGAAAGCCGTTTGCGTGATGAGCAAGTGACGACGCCAGTTCCCTCTCCCCGATGAACACAAGGGTAAGAGTCCAATTATTTTGCACATAATGAGGAGGTCACTGAAAGAGGGACTGGAGTTTGGCAGGCCAAAATGGGAGCGTTCTCATGCTTCTTCCATTTTGCACTGGGAACCCTCATTATTTAGTTATGTGGTTATGAATGAAGTTCTGGCTCCTGAGGTTTTAAGTGCCTGAAAGGTGTCAGCGATCATCTTGATATATCTGGTGATCATATAAGGTGGTGTAGGGAAGGGGTTGCTGGTGGGGTGTGTGACATATAGCTTAGCTTTTTTTGAAACATCCTAGGGCTAACGGAAGACGAGAGTAATTCATGGGTCAGAATATGGACATGTCCATATAAAAAAGAATCAAATCTATTAGTATTAACCATCGTGGGGTTTTTTTCGGAAGGAAAATTTCCAGCCTATCTTTATGCAGACTAATGCTTATTAAATGAGGGATTAAAATGGTGATATTTCAGTCTGGGAAACTTGAAACAATTGGAAGAACGAAACTGTTATTTCACAGGGATGGGATGCTGGTGAAATGACAGTGATGGGTGGGATAAGCATATGCAGTCAGCCAGGAGTGCTCTGGGGCTGGCTGGTGGTTACAAAGCTGCAGGAGGAGACTTGTCAGCACCCTGGGGAGCCCAGTCCACTGTTTCAGTGGAAAAGACGATGAGAAAAGCGGAGTGATCCATTGCTCTGAAAATGCTTTGGAACCTCTAAATTTTTACTTGGTTTTGTTTGGTTGCTTTGGTTTTGACAGAAAAGGATTTTCACCCAAATCGAATTGTTTAGGAACACTGTGTACTTCTCCAATTTTCCAATTCTTCCAATATTTTTTTCCACTCTTTAGGGGACAAGGTGGAAAAGAAATAACAAGAGATGGTTGTTGCGTGTTGAAACCTGTAGTTGTCAAAACACTTTAAAAAACTGTTGAAACAGTTTAGAAAACTTCCACAAACTTGAACGGGACACTTTAATAAAAATCAAGTGTGTGCATGCACAGAATTAGCAAGCATCCTCATCTCATTTTCTGGTTTTTTATCTGTATAAATTTACTCAGTGCATAGAGAGACGAGCTG
The DNA here is from genome assembly GCA_013398225.1 of Steatornis caripensis. Taxonomy (NCBI): domain Eukaryota; kingdom Metazoa; phylum Chordata; class Aves; order Caprimulgiformes; family Steatornithidae; genus Steatornis; species Steatornis caripensis. The sequence goes on along the minus strand of VZSC01000249.1, from coordinate 588,536 downwards.
TGTATCTGTTTAGTTTTCACATTAATGAAACTCTAGGCTGAAAGAAGATGAAGTTCTAAAAATGAAGTGTTTCATGGCATTCATTTCTCTAGACGCTAACAAGGCAGAATTTGACTGGAGATGACAACAAAGTAACGTCTCTGTGGGCTCAAATGCCAAATTACAGAAAATGTAAATAAATTAACTGAATCATCTGTTACTTTGCAGGCTAAGAAAGTTACACAATTTCTAGAGTCTTCTAGAGGTGTGTACAGCTAGTGATGTAGCACTAAAGGGGTATGACATAGTAAAATAATTTCTTGGTGTATTACAGGACTATATTTTGGAGTGGGTATTTTCAGAGAAGAAATATTTTTTCATTTAATACTCAGTTATATTGTGGAATCAGTTGCAGGAGCAATGGAAGTCATCCCACCAAATGACTGGGACTAAAAGACAAGTTCAGTCTTCTTCAGGTTATTGAATGAGTCTGTAGAAGTGTTGGGATAAATGAATCCAAGTTACACATTAATGACTAAAGGCATGGATGTGGCTCCGTTGCCTCTGCAGTGGTGTGGCAGTCTGCCTCTGCCATAGGATCTTGTTCCTGCAGCCTCTCCTACGGGGGATTTTAGAGCTGCCTCATTGCAGAACTGTCTTTCAAAATAACCTCAGGATTTCGGAGTGTCATATTTGTGTGTCTCAATGGCTTTATTAGTTGTTGTAACGAATTTACAATAAAAAGGATGTGCTTTTTCTGTTTTCTTTTTCCCCCCTCCTCTTCATTGGAGCTTTGTGTTCAACCTGGAGTAGTAGCGTTCCGCTGGAAGCATCCCTAATCTCACATGCCGTTAACTTCTTTCAGCTAGGTACTCCTGCCTCAGGTTTTTATTTCCCTGTTGTAAGCATGAAAGTATGTTTGTGCAAAAACATCGGCTTTAGGTGGTGGTATGCAAGTACAACGGAAAAACTGGCCTAAGAAAATCTCTAGTATTAGATGAAGCTGTCAGAGAGAAATTTTAGCTTTACTGTAAAGTCTCAGCCTAAATTGAAAGGGGAAAATACTACTGGCAGTGTACCTTGGCATGTTCACAACACTGAAGCAAGCAAAACTGGAGTCCGTGATATCATTAGTTTTATAGCACAGCTTCAGAACGGTATTTCACTGCAGGAGGAGTCATCATCAGCTCAGTGGATAAAGAATAATTATATTGCATGCTTCCGTGTGGATCTTGTTTTGGTGTTGTATGGGTATTTCTAATTCAAGTCCAAGTTGCAGTTAGGTTGACGTTTTCCTTTCTTTCTGTGATGGTTGTGTGATTTTGCCTTTCATAGCTTTAGCAAGTCAGCGGGTGGAAAGAACTCCAAAATATCTTTTGGTTTGTTTTTTCTGTCTTGCTTTTTGTACAGTGAAGGTATACTCCATAAGTTGTGATCTCATTCAGTCATTTTTAGATTAATTTTTCAGTACTTTTTTTTCTTTAGAAGATTGAAGGTTTTTCTCTTTGCTTTACCTATTTTATAAAACTAATGAAAAACCATCCCATGTGCCTTTTACAAATGTTGGATTTTCTGATTTAGCATCTTCATTCTGGTATATCTGGTCTCAGTTCAGAGGACGTGAAGAGGTGACTTTCAGAACTCTTTTTTTCCTGTTTCTGAGTTGGTCTCAGATTAATACAATTTATTTTATTAGTTTCTGGAAATACAAATAGAGGGAGATAATACACCCATGCAGAAGTAATATCTATCTATAAGGAGATGAGCAGAAAAAATATGAAACCTGCAGAAGTAGAATATATATTAGTTTACATTTCTTTCTGTGTTTTGAGTTTTGAGAAGTGATAGGGTGAGCTGTTGTTGCAAGCTTCTAGTTAATCCGATGTTTTTAAGGTCTCTTTGCCATTACAGTCAGGCAGACTTGCTCCGCATTCAAGTTGCTAATTCTTGACGCACAGGATATTTTCCTTCTCATTAAAATGTATTTATTTATGTTTGCAGTGAGACCAGCTTGCTTTAGGTGCTTCTTTTGATCTTTAGTAATGTCACAGACTCAGTAAGACTATGAGCATAAAGTGATGTTTATCTCATTTCAGTTTTACATCCACTGTTAATTGGACCTGAATAATACAACCCCATTGTAAAAACTATTTTAGTTTGCTGTGTCTCAATATGATGTCCAATAAGATGCAGATATTATTAGTGCTTGGAAATTGCTCCCTGTCTGTAATTGGAAGGCTTCTTTCTGTGTTTCTGTGATTTTATTTGCATTTAGTGGGTTTTAGGCCTTTTAAGAAGTAGGGGGAGAAGAGGAAAGGTATAGTCAAAGTGCAAACTTTTTGCAAAATGTAGGGTTATTTTTTTTAGCTTGATTTTGTAATATCACTTATGTTTCTAGGGCAACAACTTAATGTAATGCAGATCAGCAGCTGAAATACTTTTCCTAGCAGCTGCAGAGTAAAGTTAGCAGGACCCACGGTCTGTTCTGCGTCTGGGATAGTGGGAGCTTCGTGCTGGTGTCCTTTTGGGGAGCAGCAAGCAACACTGAGTGTTGCCAGAGTTATCCTCAAGAGATGTTGTAATACAGGATGCCGCAAGTGCAGGGGAGTGAATAAAATCAGATTTCCTATAGCTCTATCTGAGGAAAAGCTCTGAAAGGGGGGAGGAGGTGAGAAAGTGAGCTTTCTCCATCAACTTGGATTGTAAAGCAATGTGAAACTTCACAGTTTTCTTCCATCTCGCTCTTGAAAGTTAACACAAGAAATAGATAGGACTGGGAGACAGTTCTCTGACAGAAATCCCAGAACCTTCATTCCCAGAAGCTGAGACTGTGACAAGAAGCTGGGTACTCAGCAGGGAGTTACCCGAGGATTTTGTTGACTGAGTTAAATCCTCCAGCAAGCAGGTGTTGGGTAAATGTTTTGATTCTTTACAGTGCATATTTGCATATTTGAAGCTTTCTGGTACTTATGACTCATTTTAGTTTGCCCAAGTCTTAAAAAGAGCAAACCAGCAAGGCCCTTCATTTTTACGGGATCGCTGTGCGGTGGTTTCAAGACCTGCAAGCCCCAAGCTGGGCTCCTCAGTGCGAAGGTCCAGCTTGTCCTACCAACATCTTGGGAGGTGATGTACCTGCAGGTCCTGACCTTTGGCATCTTATGGATAGCTATAGGTATATCACACCTCCAACAACATGAAGCGACTTTAACTACTGTCTGACCGCTTCCAGCCCTGGATCCCTTTTGTACCAACACCTCTTGATGGGTCCCTCCTGCCCTCCCCAGCATGACTTGTATCCTGTTTCATGACCAGGGTGAGTAGGTGTGGGTGTAACAGGTCAGGTTGGAGCAGCAAGCGGCTCTGGCCCTTCAAAAGGTCCTTTGAAGTGTTTAAAGGCTTGATGGAAAGTCAGGATTTATCTGTAGTGATGTTTTGTTTATACGGGTTACTTCTTTTTCTTCATGCAAATATACCAGGAGGGGTTGGAAGAGGAGAAAACATGCTGAGAGAGTAGCACTTGATGCCTTGAAGCATTTTTATTTTCTTGATAAAAAAAGCTTTTTCTGTAAATGTTTAATTTTTGTCACTTCTCGTTTGCTTGGATCATAGATAATAATATGCTTTCCTGTAACCTCATTTGGTGTATTTTTGTCTGGTACATTAATAGATTTCTTAGTACTTGAGGAAAAGCAAGTCTCAACTTACTAGTTGCTAATCAGAACATGGAAGTGGTATTTTTTTTTTCTAAAAACTGTAATTCAGGGTTATGTATGTGCAAAAATAGCTTTAGGCTACAACAAATGTTTTCTTCAGCAGGTCTAGCTCATTCTATTGAAGTATTGTTTTGTAAACTGCGAGTGACTTGCATTGTTCTCAACCAAAATAACTTGCATCAATCAACATAAGAGGGTAATTAATTTACATATTTTCATTGTGGAAATGTTCCAGACTTCTTTTTTTCCTGTACGGTGCTAGACTTGAAAGAGGAAATGTCAATAACATTTTGGATTCGTACTTTGTTTTTAAGTTATTCTTCGCTTCTGTTTGTGCTGGAGGAAGCATTGTGACTTTCTTAAATTTGAGCTTGGCATAGCGTTGAATGAAAATAGAGCAAGACTTAGGAGTCAAATTAATATTTTGTGACTGTGTCACACATCAGTACAGTCTTAATGAGATAAGGAGAGGTTGGCTATTGCATGTCAAGAACAAATGCAAGAGAGTTAACTGTTTCCTTTCTGCATGAGAATCTGAGGCCAGCAGAGGAGACTGTGGCAGATACGGAGTCTGATGTGTTTTGTCAGGGGTGTGCCTGGCACCTCGCTGCTTGCCAAAGGTGAATGAATACATGTGTAGCGTGTTGTCGTTGAATAAGTGCTGGCTTGTTTTTTCATGAGGGACCAACAGGTCCCAGATCTACCTGAACTTCCCTAGTCCATTGCTGAAGTGTGGTTAAAACACAACTTCCTGAATCTGATGAAAGAGAGACTGTGGTTAGTGCTGCAGGTGGATTGACAGGCTTTTGGGGGATTGTGAACTTGTGTCTCTGAAGGTGTAGTGTGATGCTTCTTCATCTCCTCCTCTGCACGACAAATATACTCTGTGTGTGATTTATTAATAGCTTTTTTTTTTCACCTCCATAGGGCAATGGAGCAGGATGCGCAAAGCCTCCTTGTAAAGGGGTGCCATACACACTCTGTTCAGGCAAATCACTTTATCCATACCATCATTAAGAATACTACCTTGTATTTTTAAACCTGAGACAACGTAGTGCAAAAAAAGTCTTTCTTCATTTTGCATTATGCATTCTCTGTTACAGTGCTTGGTCTGTTGCCAGCATATTATACATTGGCACTGTGACCTTAATTCCTCACTTTTAAGCAGGATCCCACCACCTGAGGGGATATCACTCGAGGTGAGAACGCTGCTCCCGAAGGCAGGGCATCAGATAAGATTTGCCTGACATCAACTAAGATGTCTCTAGGAAACAAACAAACCACTTTTGTTACTCGCTATTTTCATTCTTTAAACAGCATTCCTGATATTTTACTTGAGGAGCTGCCCATGAACAGGTAGCATTCAGGCTGAGGCCTCTCTTGCTAGTGGCTTTCTGATGGTGAATGTTGCATCACGTCTGCTGATTTATTAGTCTCTTGCAAGTGAGAGTACTGCTGTGATTAAGCTATTGCTGCTGTAGATACAACGGCTGGAATTGGATTTTCTGGCTTCGAGTCTAGTCCTGAAACGAGAGGTCAGGATGTAACCGAGGGGCACAGCGATACTGCTTGTGCTGACCAAGCCTAAGCTGCTTCTCTGTGACCAGTGCTGAGAAGCAGCAGGGTTGGCCCAGCTCACTGGTAACGTGCCTAATCTGCAGAGTATGTGCCACCTCCTGCTTGCTCGTAATCCTGGGTCTCACTCCCGTGCCAGTGCAGAAACCCCCTGCTTGCCTGTGGTGGTGTTTGCAAGCTGGCTGTGCTGGTGTTGGCTCAGAGCCCATATTCTGCTTTCAGTCAAGCTGAGAACCCTCCCGATACCCAGCGAGGATTCAGGCAGACTCCAGCTGCATACCAGTAAGCTCTCCACAGCTTTCTTACGTTTTTCCCCAGATACCTGGAAGACTGGATGAATTTCCTGATTTGCTGGCAAAGAATCAGAGAAGTGCTTGACCCAGCAATGAAAAAGTCCTTGTGATTATTCACTCGGGGACATTAATGGCAGAGGAAGCCAAAGAAGGTTGTATAGACATATGGGCAATGTGACTGTTGGCAACTTGGCAAGACTGAGTTAGTCCCAGGTGCTTTTATCTCTGCTAACTCTGCTGGGAAGTGTAGAACTGACTGGAGAAATGCAGTTGTGCTTTCAGTAACTTGCACAGATTGAAGTCTGACTTTACTCTGTACCAGTCTGAATGCGCTGTGCTTTCTTTCCTTTCCATGAAATCAGAGTTGTCAGGGTACTGCAATTAAGATGTGTTTTTTGACTCAAGCACATTTTCTCATCCCAATTGCTTTGAATCAAGTGGTACAGCAGCTTGAACTTCGGCTGTCCTCATCCCAGGTCAGTCCATTTCTCTTTGCTCTGTGCTTAATTGATGTGATCTGCAAGCAAAAGAGAATTTGTGAGCTAATCTGGTGAAAGCCTGTCCTCAGAGCTTCAGTTTTTAATCTCTTCCTAGAAGACAAGTGATGGGTACAGTAGATGGTGCCAAATACGGGGACCCAAAGAGTACACCCACACTGGCAGAGACCACGTACTCCCAGCCTTGCTCTTTGTAATAACTTTATGCAGTATGAAAATTCATGAGTATTTTATTTTCCTTTGGGTTAAGGAATTATCTGATCAGCTGTCTGTCATTCTGCAAGTGTCTGGATGCAGTATGTATTCCTCTTCCATCTCGACTCCTTTTTAAAAGCTTCTGACTGGTATCCATTGCCCTGGCAACATCCATGGGCTCTTTTTGGAGAGCATGCAAATGGCTGAGGCCCAAAGCCAACTGGTGCAATGCTCACTGAGCATTGCGAGGCTTAAATAGGCATGAAGGCTGGAGTTGGGTTGCCTAAACACAGACACCTACTGCCGTGTTAGGAGCTTTAGGGTAGCACATAATCGTTGGTACAGAAGGGCACGGGTCTCAGCTTCCAAGGTGTATCTAAGGTGCCACCATATGCCAGTGCTTCCGCAGCTGAAACTCTTGTATGCTTCTCTTAATTAGGTGATAGCTTGCTATGCAAGGAGGAAAAGCAGTCTGTATCTTAATGCACTGTGGTGCTTCACAGTTTTTTATTCTTTCCTGGCAAAACAGAAATTAATTTGATACTGATCCATTATGCTAGTTTAATATATCTGTTGGTCAGGAAGGTGGATTTTTAAATTTTTTTGAGAAAGTGTGTACTGGATTTGCAAGGCGACGTTTTGGTAGTGGCAAGCCACAGGGGTGGCTTCTGTGAGAAGCTGCTAGAAGCTTCCCCTGTGTCCAACAGAGCCAATGCAGCCAGCTCTATGACAGACCCACCACCTGGCCAAGGCCGAGCCCATCACTGATGGTGGTACAGCCTCTGGGATAATGTATTTAAGAAAGAGGAAAAACCTGCTGTAAAACAGCAGCTGGGAGAGAGGATTGAGAACATGTGAGAGAAACAGCCCTGCAGACACTGAGGTCAGAGAAGAAGGAGGGGCAGGAGG
>VZSC01000249.1:559158-578350 GCA_013398225.1 Steatornis caripensis | reverse complement strand
AACCTGCTTTAGCAGGGGGGTTGGACTAGATGATCTCTAGAGGTCCCTTCCAACCCCTACCATTCTATGATTCTATGATTCCTGTTGTGAAAGGTAATATCCTTCATGGTTGTTGAAGGTTTAATTATGCCCTTGCAGCATTCTAATATGCCTGAAGGGATTTTGCTGGAACTTGACAACAACAACAAAAGCCAGAGACAAGATGGAGAATGTGATTTTGTTTGTTTGTGTGTTTTGCTTGACGTGCTGAAAAGGGGGAGGGAGGCAGATTGTTGCCTGAGTCTCACTAAAACTTTTTTTTTATTCTAGTGCGTATTATTTTGTAAAGTCAATAATAAAATTAATTTGATTTTTTTTTTTCTTCTATATGATTGACTGGGAAAGTTCAGCTCTGAAGATACTGTTACTGGCCTATGTGTGTAGCTAAATTGATTATATAAGCTAAATACAATGTTGATAATTGATGGTGTCATATTCTCAGGGCGTGGGGAGAGGCGTGTGAGTGCTCTGGATGCTCTGCGATGCCTGTCCTGGTGGCAGGGTACTTAACTCCCACTTCATTTTGTTCCTTGACACTTGGTTGAAGTGAAAGGAGAAACAAGATGAGCTTTCCTGTCTGAAATATTGACTGTCTTATTGAGAGACTGTCAAAAGTGGAAAGCAGGATTGTTTTAAGGTTACAGGGGCCATTTGAGTTATGTTGTAGCCTCACCCAGGAGTGGAGAACAGCAGCAAGTGCTGCTACGCTAGTAGTGTATTACTGGCAATAATTATCTTGAACTATCCTTTCTTAATGAAGTTTGCAGAATGAATGTGTATGCTTTCTAGCTGTCGTGTGCTTTGGTGGCTTTTGTTTTTTTTGTTTGTTTTTTAATAGCTTCACTGTAGGTTTAAAAAATTGCAGCAGGGCCTTATCCTGAGCATTGATTTAGGCAAATCGTTCAGTGGAGGTATCAAGAGTTTTCACTTTTCTGAAGGCATACACAAACCCAGCATTTTATTAAAGATAAGTAGCAGGCATTGCTCACGTGTTTGCATATTGCTCCCCATCCTTCTGTCCGCCACTCATGTTTGTTGCAGGGAGAACGGGAGGAGGGTCTTGGCAACTCATATCACTTACACCATTTATGAGCAAGTGATTTGAACACAAAAGCTTTGGAGGAGGCAATGTGAATGAAAATTGGGAGCTTAAGGAAATTTCACCTGATGACCAAGCCCTGTAATTTTGCAAGCCAGAAGGTAGGCGTTGTTTTTCATAGAAACAACAACAAAAAAAAAATCCCCTACAGCCCACTCTCAGATGGAAGGGAAGTGAAAGTAATAATGAAAAAGGTATTTATTCATGGGCTGTTTGTACCTGCATAGGAAGAAGATTACTGAGACTAGGTGGTACTTCAGTCCATCAGGTGGAGGTGTAACAAGACCCAGTGTTCTGGGAAGTAGAACTGAAGGAAATAAGGCAGACTTGAATATTTCTTTTCACAGTGAGGGCAATTGACCACTGGGAAGAACTCAGCCAGAAATGTGCTGCATGGCTGTCACCTGCTTACACAACTGGGTGCTCCTCTGGGAGAGGTGCTGTAGCTCAGTTAGAAATGGTGGGCTTGATCCAGGAGCCATTTGGCCTTAACTCATTCATGGCCTGAACTGATGAATGTGCAGTGTGCTCTTGACCTTAAATTCTGTGAGAAACTTAAATGAATCACTCTTGCGTGTGTATTTTCAATATATTCCTTTAAAGTTCTTTTATAGTTAAAAAATGGGAGTTGTATCATCCTAAGGAGGTGGCAAGTATAAAGGGATGAGTATTGTGGGTTTTGCTTTGATGTATTTTTCAATACCTGCTTGTGCCCCGCATGCTCAGCAGTGCTGTTTGGTTTGCTTCTTGACCACCAGTTGGACCTGCTGGTGGTATCCCTTGCATTACTGTGCTGGATAAACACTCTCTTTGAGGAGAAGGCATTCTGCATGCAGGTGATTATTTAATGCTGACTGAGACTGAAAGATTAATCAGCTACTTACGTTAATAGCATAGTGTTTTTTTAAGAAAGGGATTGTGCAATACCAAGATGGTGTTGCACAACAAGTCCCTTTGCAGAAAAAGGAGGGGAGTGCTCCAGGGGACTCTGCTAACCTCAGTAGGTATCAGACTATCAAAATATTAGAATAGCTTCCAGTGCATTTTAACCAGGGTAGTGAAGGGCAGTGTTTGGTGGGAGTTACAGCTGAAAAACAGCTGAGGATCAATCTATTCTTGTAAGACTGGGAGGACTTCCTCCCTTGTTCCACTTTCATTTAACATTGTATTATATGGAGGCACTAGGTGAGACTTGCCTTGGAGTTAACATAATAGACCCCATTTGAAGATTACAATTAAAGTTGCCTAATAGAATGTTTTTAACAAGTATAGACTCGAACGTTTCCCTAGGGCTGCAAGGATAAGTGGGAAATGGTAATGCAGGGAAATACTTTCATCAGCCCTCGGGAAATGCTGCCTGGCCAGCTCATTCTTCACACAGGCAAGCAAGAGTTGGGATCCGAAATGGCCAGGTCTCCGTGAGCCTGAGTTCAAACCTGCCCAGACAAAGGAGAGGCATTTTTGCTATGTGGAAGCTTCCGACACTGGTTGCACCAGGGGCATGTCTGTGCAAACGGGTCGAGTTCACCCTCATCAGGGTGGACTCGCTCTGGTCTGGAGGATGCATCACTAGGATAGCACTACTCAGTAACTGCCCCAAAATGTCCTGCTTGGAGGAGATGTGGGCACAGCTGGCAGGGGAGCTCCTATGCGGGACCAGGATCATGGTGCTTGGAGGAAGCTTGACTGCCCAGTGCGAGCTCTTGTGTGGTGCAGGTGCTGCACAGCTGATTTTGAGATCCTTATGTGGGCCCTCAGCCAACCTTGTCAAACTTGTGTGCTTGAAGTTAGGCTCTCAAATCCACACTTAGGCACCCATTAGGTCATTTCAGAGCTGTGCTAAACACCAGTGTTTCCTACTTCAAGTGAATTGCTCAAATAGCTGTTTATATCCGAGTTTGGCTGTAGGGCTGACTTCTGTGGGACCACTATAAGCAACACATACCAATGGCTGCGGCTGGATCATGATGCTTTGCCTGGTTGTGGTATTAATGGCACCATCATCTCCGTGCCAGGCAGGAGGGAGGCAGCAGTGGTCGCAGCAGTGTAGAAGTCTTCAAAGGCAGAGAGGATGTGTAAGAAACTTCAGTGCAGTTACTTAGGAATACTTCTCCAGGCAGATCTTCCGGGGAAGGAGGAGGAAATAGCAATTCTGGGGACGTGGGTGGATTGCTGGTTGAGCTTGCTTGCTGCCATGCTGCCCCAGAGGGCTGCATCTCTGCCCCATGTGTCAGCTGGAGCCCGGTGCGGCGGAGGCTCCCCCGGCAGAAGGCATGGATGCCGGGGCAGTGGCTGCTGTCACACCATTAGCTGCACAGCATGTGGCTGCTTGAAATCCTTCTCGTCATTGTTTTGAAGCTGAAATTCAGTGGCAGTTTCACAATGGCACAGCACCCCGTGCAAAAGGAGGGAAAGTAGGTCACAGACTGCCATGCTGGCATTTGTTTGTGTGGCTGTAGGGCCGTGTTGAGAGCTGAAGGCACTGAGGATCCAACCAGCCAGGATGCGTTTCTCACCCCTTTCCTTCGTGTCCCTGTTTCTGGCATGACTGGGGTAGAGATGCTGGAAGGTTTTGTTGACTTCCCTGCTATCATTATTAATATTTCAGTAGACCTCAGAGGTTTTTGGTAAGACTGGGCACCGGGCATTGTGCAGACTGTTCGGTCTGCTCATGCACCTGCCAAAGAGCAAATGCTTCAGGTAGATGAGTCAAAGCACAGATGAAGCACAAGAGCATTTACATTTTTGGCTACTGAAGTGTGTACTCAATATCTAGCTACTTGAATTGCCGAAAGCGTTTCAGGTTACTGATTTAAGGCCTTCCAGCCCTAGAGGCACTGACAGAATAGCAGAATCTTTATTTCAGCAGTGATGTTGCATGGTGTGTGGATGTCACCTACTCCTCCTTTTAAAGCTGTGGTAGCCAGCAGTCTAAGAGTTGGAAGGAAAGCAAACAAGGTGGGAACCCAACCCTGTAACATAGAGTTTGGGGTGTTCATTGAAAGGGGAAATAAAGGATGAAAATGATTAAGAAACTGCATGGCAGAGTTACCTTAAGCCATTGTACACTTGAGGCTTTAGCATGCCCAAAGTCTCTCAAAGAATGGGTTAATGCAGTTGTTGTCCAGATAATCAGAGGAATATTTGGCAAACCCTTGGATGTGCAGTTGTAACTGAGATCTTCATTCATGCATCGGTGGTTGGAGTTATGCAGGGTGAGGGATCTCCAGCCACTCTGACCTGTGCTTCATGATGTGGAAGGGTTTGGGGCTGGTGCCCCTGAGCGCTCCACCTGTGCAGTGGGAGCAGTGGACAGACTGTGTTTTTCCTTGTCCTGGCTGGAGCAGATGGGGACTGCGAAGCGGCACAGAAGGGAGCACAGAGCAGGCTGTCCTCTGAGCAACAGCACTGGCCTCCCAGTATTGTGCTGTGGCAGCTGGAATTTTTGGTGTAATATAAAACATAATCAGGGAGAAATTCAAGTAGCTCTGCTGTCTTTATTCAGTATTTTTCCAGATTAGTTTCTAGCATCATTTGGCTCAAATATGCAAACTACTTAAGAAAGAAAAAGACATCTCCTTAACTGGCTTCCTGTGGGGGATGTCACTGGCTGTTCTCAGGACTGTCCATCACTTCTTAGAGAGTTAACTTAAACAAAACAAAACATTGTGGCTTTTCCTGACTGCCCCAACTCCTCAGCTGTTGCTTAGCCACCGCTTGGCAATGACCTTTCCCCACAGAAGTGATGTCGCGAGCCTCCAGGCTGAAATCACTCAACAAAAGGAAAGCATATAAAGCCCCTGGATGAGAGTCATCCAAGATCTCTGCTCTGAACTTCATGCTTTCTGTTCCCACCAGGAGCCTCCTGCATTTTATGCGTGATTTTTCAAAGCCATTAGTAATTTTATCTGATTAAATTTGTGAGATTAGAGCTTAAATGTAGACCGTGAGGTCTTCAATTTCTGAGCCATCACTGCCTTCCAGTTGGTTCTTCTGTGAAACGTCAGTGGCAACATGGTAAAAGAATTGCATTTCTGCTGGGAAACAAAGCTGTGTACCCCAGCCTTCCCTGACATTTGGGCAGCAGCACCAAACAAGCTGCACCTGGCAGGCAGCATGGAGCTTCTTCAGCCATGACCCAGGCATTGCTTTGGTTTGCTGCTTCTTGCATCCAGAAAGAACATCAGAGGGTCTCTCTCCCCTGTGAGCCACGAGCCAGGGACCCTCAGTGCTGGGGGTCACTGGCTGCACAAACCTCTATCTCTGTGGCCTGGAGGGAGCTCTGTGGGATTTTGCAAAGAGAAGGGCAGTCTGTTATGTTGTCTTTTTTTTTTCTTCCACTTTGCAACATTTTACATGCTGAAAGGTAGAGCTGACTACAAATACTGCTCTTTTTATCAGTTTGACAGGTCATTTTTAGAGAGAAAAAGGAAGTTAATAAATCCTACAGTTGCACATTTCATTGAAATTATAAGTAGCAATGAAGTTGCAACAAGAAGTCCAAGGGCAATCGAGAGACTTCAGGGCCTTGGGACGACTGGTTAAGGGATCCAGGAGCACAAGTAGTGTTCAAGTATCTTTATCACTGATCTGGACGAGGGGATCAAGTGCACCCTTGAGTTGGCAGATGACACCAAGCTGGGTGGGAGTGTTGATCTGCTGGAGGGTAAGAAGACTCTACAGACGGATCTGGACAGGCAGGATTGATGGGCCGAGGCCAATTGTATGAGGTTCAGCAAGGCTCAGTGTCGTCTCCTGCGCTTGGGTCACAACAACCCCATGCCACGCTACAGGCTTGGGGAGGAGTGGCTGGAAAGCTGCCCTGCAGAAGATGACCTAGGGGTGTAGGTTGACAGCCGACTGAGTATGAGCCAGCAGTGTGCGCAGGTGGCCAAGAAGGCCAACAGCATCCTGGCATGTATCAGAAAGAGTGTGGCCAGCAGGAATAGGGAGGTCATCGTTCCCCTGTACTCAGCACTGGTGAGGCCGCACCTCAGATACTGTGTTTGGTTTTGGGCCCCTCACTACAGGACAGACATTGAGGTGCTGGAGCGTGTCTAAAGAAGGGCAGCGAAGCTGGCGAAGGGTCTGGAGCACAAGTCTTGTGAGGAGGGCTGAGGAAACTGGGGTTGTTTAGCCTGGAGAGAAGGAGGCTGAGGGGAGACCTTCTCACTCTCTACAACTACCTGAAAGGAGGTTGTAGTGAGCTGGGGATCAGCCTCTTCTCCCAATAGGACAAGAGGAAATGGCCTCGAGTTGTGCCAGGGGAGGTTTAGATTGGATATTAGGAAAAATTTCTTCTCTGAAGCGGTTGTGGAGCATTGGAACAGGCTGTCCAGGAAAGTGGTGGNATATAAAGCCCCTGGATGAGAGTCATCCAAGATCTCTGCTCTGAACTTCATGCTTTCTGTTCCCACCAGGAGCCTCCTGCATTTTATGCGTGATTTTTCAAAGCCATTAGTAATTTTATCTGATTAAATTTGTGAGATTAGAGCTTAAATGTAGACCGTGAGGTCTTCAATTTCTGAGCCATCACTGCCTTCCAGTTGGTTCTTCTGTGAAACGTCAGTGGCAACATGGTAAAAGAATTGCATTTCTGCTGGGAAACAAAGCTGTGTACCCCAGCCTTCCCTGACATTTGGGCAGCAGCACCAAACAAGCTGCACCTGGCAGGCAGCATGGAGCTTCTTCAGCCATGACCCAGGCATTGCTTTGGTTTGCTGCTTCTTGCATCCAGAAAGAACATCAGAGGGTCTCTCTCCCCTGTGAGCCACGAGCCAGGGACCCTCAGTGCTGGGGGTCACTGGCTGCACAAACCTCTATCTCTGTGGCCTGGAGGGAGCTCTGTGGGATTTTGCAAAGAGGAGGGCAGTCTGTTATGTTGTCTTTTTTTTTTCTTCCACTTTGCAACATTTTACATGCTGAAAGGTAGAGCTGACTACAAATACTGCTCTTTTTATCAGTTTGACAGGTCATTTTTAGAGAGAAAAAGGAAGTTAATAAATCCTACAGTTGCACATTTCATTGAAATTATAAGTAGCAATGAAGTTGCAACAAGAAGTCCAAGGGCAATCGAGAGACTTCAGGGCCTTGGGACGACTGGTTAAGGGATCCAGGAGCACAAGTAGTGTTCAAGTATCTTTATCACTGATCTGGACGAGGGGATCAAGTGCACCCTTGAGTTGGCAGATGACACCAAGCTGGGTGGGAGTGTTGATCTGCTGGAGGGTAAGAAGACTCTACAGACGGATCTGGACAGGCAGGATTGATGGGCCGAGGCCAATTGTATGAGGTTCAGCAAGGCTCAGTGTCGTCTCCTGCGCTTGGGTCACAACAACCCCATGCCACGCTACAGGCTTGGGGAGGAGTGGCTGGAAAGCTGCCCTGCAGAAGATGACCTAGGGGTGTAGGTTGACAGCCGACTGAGTATGAGCCAGCAGTGTGCGCAGGTGGCCAAGAAGGCCAACAGCATCCTGGCATGTATCAGAAAGAGTGTGGCCAGCAGGAATAGGGAGGTCATCGTTCCCCTGTACTCAGCACTGGTGAGGCCGCACCTCAGATACTGTGTTTGGTTTTGGGCCCCTCACTACAGGACAGACATTGAGGTGCTGGAGCGTGTCTAAAGAAGGGCAGCGAAGCTGGCGAAGGGTCTGGAGCACAAGTCTTGTGAGGAGGGCTGAGGAAACTGGGGTTGTTTAGCCTGGAGAGAAGGAGGCTGAGGGGAGACCTTCTCACTCTCTACAACTACCTGAAAGGAGGTTGTAGTGAGCTGGGGATCAGCCTCTTCTCCCAATAGGACAAGAGGAAATGGCCTCGAGTTGTGCCAGGGGAGGTTTAGATTGGATATTAGGAAAAATTTCTTCTCTGAAGCGGTTGTGGAGCATTGGAACAGGCTGTCCAGGAAAGTGGTGGAGTCGCCATCCCTGGAGGTATTTAAAAGATGTGTAGGTGTGGTGCTCAGGGACACGGTTTAGTGGTGGACTTGGCAGTGCTAGGTTAATGGTTGGACTTGGTGATCTTAAAGGTCTTTTCCAACCAAAATGATTCTATGATTCTAAACACCAGTGTACTAAGAATTCTAAGGTTGACCTTATTTAGTTTGTTTAGTTTTCTCATGCCTGTAAGCCTTCCAAGGTAGATGCAGCCTATCATGTCCACTTGATGTCTCTTGTTCTGTTGGACTGTGCTCTGACCTGGGCCAATTCCTGACTTTCTTTTTCTGGAAGAAAGGGAGTGGTTTTGTTTTCAGTGGAATTGAACTCTCATCCCCAGCCAAAGCCAGTCCAGCTGCACAGGTATCTAAGGACGCACAAGGACCGGCTGTTGTGGACCCAGATGAGCAGCCTGAGTCAGATGAGTGTGGCAGGGAAAGCAAGAGAAGGTGCTAGTGTTGCAGATTTGGCATCTGGACAAAGGCTTCCATTTTTGAAATATGGAACAGGATAGCTTCATTTTGAACTCCAACATCAGAAATCTTTAGCTTGTGTCAAAAGTAGGGAGGGGAAAAGATGGAGACTTTATTACATCTTTCTATAAGCTGTCAAAGTAGAATTTCATGAAATGGACACCACAAAAGTCTAGAGTACTTTTGTTGGATAGGTTATGTAGATTCTGATGGCTGCCTATTCTGAAATGATAAAGAACCACAGATTGCATTGAAGTCATTACTAGAAACTGAATTTTGGTGTCTTTGAAAATAGAGTTACGAGTTAATAAACTGTTTGTTTGTTAAACATCATCCCTAAATAAACCTAGTACTGCCACGTCGTAACAAAAACTGTCTGCCCTGCTGTTCATGGTCCTTGCTTTGCTTATTTTACCTCTTTGCTGGGTCCAAGCAGTAGCAGCCTTGCTGCCTTGGAGACTGACTGTAATGGGTGTAACAACTGGACCCGATCTGGCAAAAATAAATTAATAAATATATGATAAAAATTGTGCTAATGGGAGCTTGAGAGGTAAAACCAAAGAAATGCTTCGGAATTCGTTAGATTTTGTGCCATTGTGAAAGATGCCAAACAACAGTGGTAAAAAGATGTATCTAGTTCAGTTTTTGTGGATACTAAACAGTTTGAATAGCAGGAGAAAAACTGTCCTATTATCTTTGGATAGTGCAATAGTAGTTTATTACAGGAGAGGGAGAGTCGGTGGAGCAGAAGTTGTATCATTTTTCATATCCCCAAACACTGACACTGTGCTTTTGCACTGCAGTATTATTCCAATAAATCAAACGATGGGATCCCTAGAGGTTTTTATAAAGGATCATGTTTTTGAAGGGAGGTAGGGTTGGGGAGGATGCAAAAAGTTAAATACATTAAAAAGTTCCCACTTGTTAAGCTGCGTTGGAAATAGCTTTAGGAGAAGAAAGCAGTCAGGTTCAAGCTCAGACTCTAGCTTCAAGGTACTTAGGTGCTGCATTTCTCATCCGCTGCAGTACAGATGCCCAGGACAGACCTTTAGCTGAAATAGAATATGTAAAATCTTAGTTCTGTGAAATTAAGAAAAAAATTAAAAATCTTGCTGCCTGATCTCTTGCGTTTATAAATGGTAACAGTATCACTGCTGCATTAGAGGAGAACAGCAAGGATGCATTTCAGACTGTTTAAGGCTTGCGGTGGCAGGCTGCTGCAAGCTCCCTTCTAGCCATACGCCCAACCATGGGGGAACGGGGACAGGTCTAAAGCATGGCCTGTAGCCCTGACTGAAATGCCCTGTCCCTCAGCAGGGCCTGACAGCAGCATCTCTGGTCGGCTCTTGATAAAGAGCTGCCTCCAGCCCTGCTGCCTGGTGGTGCAGTCTCGTGTCTCCCTGCAGGAGATGTCCTTTGGGTTGTACTTAANAGCAGTAGCAGCCTTGCTGCCTTGGAGACTGACTGTAATGGGTGTAACAACTGGACCCGATCTGGCAAAAATAAATTAATAAATATATGATAAAAATTGTGCTAATGGGAGCTTGAGAGGTAAAACCAAAGAAATGCTTCGGAATTCGTTAGATTTTGTGCCATTGTGAAAGATGCCAAACAACAGTGGTAAAAAGATGTATCTAGTTCAGTTTTTGTGGATACTAAACAGTTTGAATAGCAGGAGAAAAACTGTCCTATTATCTTTGGATAGTGCAATAGTAGTTTATTACAGGAGAGGGAGAGTCGGTGGAGCAGAAGTTGTATCATTTTTCATATCCCCAAACACTGACACTGTGCTTTTGCACTGCAGTATTATTCCAATAAATCAAACGATGGGATCCCTAGAGGTTTTTATAAAGGATCATGTTTTTGAAGGGAGGTAGGGTTGGGGAGGATGCAAAAAGTTAAATACATTAAAAAGTTCCCACTTGTTAAGCTGCGTTGGAAATAGCTTTAGGAGAAGAAAGCAGTCAGGTTCAAGCTCAGACTCTAGCTTCAAGGTACTTAGGTGCTGCATTTCTCATCCGCTGCAGTACAGATGCCCAGGACAGACCTTTAGCTGAAATAGAATATGTAAAATCTTAGTTCTGTGAAATTAAGAAAAAAATGAAAAATCTTGCTGCCTGATCTCTTGCGTTTATAAATGGTAACAGTATCACTGCTGCATTAGAGGAGAACAGCAAGGATGCATTTCAGACTGTTTAAGGCTTGCGGTGGCAGGCTGCTGCAAGCTCCCTTCTAGCCATACGCCCAACCAGAGGGAACGGGGACAGGTCTAAAGCATGGCCTGTAGCCCTGACTGAAATGCCCTGTCCCTCAGCAGGGCCTGACAGCAGCATCTCTGGTCGGCTCTTGATAAAGAGCTGCCTCCAGCCCTGCTGCCTGGTGGTGCAGTCTCGTGTCTCCCTGCAGGAGATGTCCTTTGGGTTGTACTTAAATTTGTGTCTGGGCACTGTTACTGGTTATGTTAGTCATACCATGCTCAGAGGAGAGGGATGTGCTTCCCGGCTGGAGGAGTTTCAGTTTAAGAAAAGTACAAGTCTGTGTAAATGAACTCAGTGGACAGTGAAGGAGGATGCAGGAGAAGGAGCGCAGGGCTGGCAAATCTGTGTGTTGCAGCTTCTAAGTGTCAGGTAACTTTTCGGGCTTTCAGAGGGTAGACCAAGGTGGTGACTGGTAGTGCGTTACATTCCCAGCTGTAACTTGCTTTGTGTAACTGCCTTGGTAAATGCATATCCCTCTCTCTGAGAGCTGGCAGAGAAGTGACCTGCCCTTTAATCTCAGTGTAGCAAAATACACAAAAGCAGTCAGAAACACACTGTAATTTGCCACCTTTCCTTACCTCACATTCTTGCACAGCTATGCTTTAAATTATGTCAATTTTTTTTGAAAACATTTAGCTGCCCCCCAGTGACCCAGGGCTTAATTTATCTAGCCTGAGTCAATACAAGCTTAATGGAGAGTACTGCCATCCTGCGGTGCTGCTGGAGTCAGTGGGTAGTCCACCAGGCTGGGCTCCATCTTGCTCAACATCAGTATTCATGAGATGGGAGTGTAGCGTGAGCCAGGCGCACTGTCCTCCCCTCCATAGCCTGTGGAGAGAGAAGGTTGGTACCCAGCCATTTGTCTCATGTTTTGAGGCATCTCTTTTGGGATGGGGCACGTAGCCTTGCTAAGGTGCTGGTTGCTTTCAAGTGATGAGGGTAGGAGCCTTCCCCAGCACCAGTCTTCCAATGGGTTGATTTTAAGTGAGAATAATCCCACTCTGCTTAAAAGCTGTTCAGTTCCTTGGTGTTGGTTTGAACACACTTTTGTGAGAAACTGTAGTCTGCCACAGTTTAGGAAGTTTGCTATAGATCTTATGGATGGCACCATATATGATTTGTCAACATACGGCACATGTAGTGTTTTCAGCATGTTTAAGGGGGGTTTTTTGTTATGTTTTTGCTGTCCGTGCTCTGGCATAATCATGTACATTTTTTGGTGTCAGGGGAGGCGAAAATGCACAGCATATCTTTGTGCCAAGCTTCTTGATAAGATCCCTTGTGGCCACTGAATCTTGAAAAATGTGCTTTTGTGCCTTTTGTGTCCTTAGAACGGATGAAGTGGTTTTGAATGGACAGTGGCTGGATAGATGTTACACAGTTCTGGGATAAGCACATGCCTGAAAGTTCTTTTTTCTTTGCTGGGTGACCTCATAGGTATGACTACAGCAGCCCCGAAAAACACTGCAGTGTAGAAACGCCTCAGCTTGCTTTAAATGATATGTTGGGTACTAGCTGCTGTCTAGCAATGGCAGCGTGGAGCTCAGCACATGCTAATTTTCCCTGCTGCTTGTGTGCACTAAACATCTAGGAAAATAGTGTAGACGTACTTGTAGCACTTCTGGAAGAAGAGTGTTATGCATAAAAATACTCTGATTAGGTAGCTTTGGCGGGTGTGGTGATCTCCTCCCCTGCCATGTTTAGACCTGGTATGTACTTGAGCATGGAAGAGCTCATTTCAGAAATGAGGAGTTTGAGGATTAATGGATTGAATGTCTGGATTTATATAACAACTATATTTAAAGTGTTCAACAGCTTCAATTCTGTTCTGTCCATCATTTCCTCTTTTTCAGTCCATTTAACTTGTTTCCTTAAGGGCTTAGTCTTACATTCGTTTCTGAAATATAAATATGAGTTTCCCTTTTTGCTTGTGAGGTTAGCTTAAATAGGAGGTTTGATTTCATATGAAAGGTTTATCATGAAGGTGGGTGGGATGGAAAACCAGTCTTGGCGCACACTACGTTGCGGTGGGATACCTCGTACTTCTGCAGCTCAAGAACTAGGATCTTATTTATATTGATTTAGGGAAATGCTTAGGGGTTTCTATTTGCATATTAATGTAGTTAGAGTTTCAGTTATTTGCATTAGCAATTGCTCCAACTTCAGTATTAATAAGGCAGGTGCTTTTTTATAAATAAAAAAAGAAAAAAATAAAAATTAAAAAAAGATTGGAGTAGTGCCACAGGTTACTTTTTATATAGATGTAATGACTTCCAGCTGCCACACTAACACACAATATTCCCCTAGTGATACCTTGAGTCAGGAAAGAAATTAACTCCTGTATATTAAGTTAGCAGTGGCAAACAAAATTGAAGATGAAAAGAAAATGAAGGGGCAAGGAAAAAGGCTTAGTTCCATAGCACTGCCACGAGGGACACCCAGCTTCAATTTCAAGATTTGGTTATTTCCTTTAATGCCGCACAGGTGTGAAGAATGCTATGGCAGCACTGCACCATATGCAAATCCCTTTGAAACTTGTGGGACTTAGATTAGGCCTGCCTTCTATTAGTTCTTTATTATTTATTTTGTTTTTAGGCTTTTGGGGCTTGCTTTTTTTTGCCAAACACAAAGAGGCAAGATAGGCCTGATAAAGGGGTGTGTTAGGAAAGATTGGGATCTTCAGGCTTACGAAGATCTCCATTACTTAAAAAATCCTTTTGATTTAATGGGGTTGAACAGGGTGATTTAGATCAAAGCTACTTCTATGTGGAACTAGCTGAAGTCTTTCAGCTTCATGCAATGTCAAGTGCCCACTTACAAGGAAAGCCTGCAGGCGTTTCACCCCTTTGCGTGTATGGTGTGCTTGTCTAGCAGCCAGAAGAAGGTGAGGACTGGAGGTGTTCCTCCAGCAAAGCCTTGGGGCTTCATCCTTCATGGGAAATGAGGGCTGCCGTCCCATGGTGCAAAATCATCTCTGAGAATCAAGTTCCAGTTTGAAATGTAACATAGGTGCTTGTCAGCCCACACTTGGAACACTGTGTTCAGTTTTGATCCTCACTACACAAAAAAGATGTGGACAGGCTGGAGAGGGTCCAGAGAAGAGCCACAAGATGATCCAAGGACTGGAAAGCCTGCCATATGAGGAAAGGCTGAGAGAACTGGGTTTGTTCGGCCTTAAGAAAAGAAGGCTTAGGGGAGACCTCATCACCGTGATCCAGTGCTTAGAGTGGCTACAAAGAAGATGGAGACTTCTTTGTATAAGGAGTCACAAGGAAAAGACGAGGGGTGATGGGTACAAGTTACTCCTGGGGAGATCCTGATTGGACACAAGAGGACGATTTTTCACAATGAGAACAATCAGCCATTGGAATAGTCATAGAATCACAGAATCACAGATTGGTAGGGGTTGGAAGGGCCCTCTCGAGATCATCCAGTCCAACCCCCTGCTAAAGCAGGTGCCCCCAGAGCAGGGTGCACAGGAATGTGTTCAGGCGGGTTTTGAATCTCTCCAGAGAAGGAGACTCCACAGCCTCCCTGGGCAGCCTGTTCCAGTGCTCTGTCACCCTCACAGGAAAGAAGTTCTTCCTCATGTTCAAGTGGAACTGCCTGTGCTCCAGTTTGTGCCCATTGCCCCTTGTCCTGTCGCTGGGCACCACTGAAAAATAATAATCTCCCCAGGGAAGTGATCGATTCCCCAGCATTGGTGACTTTTAAGATTCAGCTGGACAGGGTGCTGGGCCATCTTGTCTAGACTGCTTTTGCCGAGAAAGGTTGGACCAGATGATTCTTGAGGTCCCTTCCAACCTGATATTCTGTGTTTCTGTGGTAGGTACTTGCACTTCTTAGTCCTTCTGATTTGCCAAGAAACTTCCCAGTCTTGAAGATCACCCCCTGCCCCACTTGCATCCAGCAGCTCCAGCTCCCCAGAGGGCTTTCTCATAGCATGTCCTGCTCTTGTCCAGGCTGGAGGTGGCATTGCAGGTGCCAGTGCCTGCTGCTGACGGGACACTTTCCTCCCATGAAGCTGGAGTGGGCTTGGGTAAACTATCTAATCTCCAGTAATGCAATGGCTGTTTTCCCTTCTTTGGAAACAGAGCAACTCTGTTAGGGCATAGGAAGGAAGCCAAAAAGTCAAATTGGCTGAGAACAAGTAATGAAATTAGCTAGTGTTGCTTCCCTGACAGAGCTAATAAATGGGGCAGAAAATCTAACAAAAACACAAATGAAGGTGGGGTTGTCTACATTTTTTTAAAGTGTGTCTGTGTATGTGTATATATATATTTATCTTGACAGTGTCCTCATTTAAAGACAATAGTGTACTTTCAATGTTTCTGGTTCTCGCCACTACTAATTCTTTCCTAAATTGTTCAGAGACCCACATAAATATAAGGAGCTTGGCATTGCTCGTTAAATGGGCAGGATCTTGGAAAGAGTTCATTTCTCTTGTAATGCGGTTAGTTCTATTTCTGTCATGTACAAATCCTGTCTGACCAAGAATATTGCATTAGAGCTGGCTTGTGGGTGTTAAATATCTGCAGTTATCTTTGCTTGTGTTGAACAAATGAAAGAAGGCTTAAGGGTGGACTTTCCCGTGTGCTTCTGTTACCTGGGGAGGAGCAGCCTGGCACCCAGCTGAAGAGGGCCAGGCATGGAAGATTAAGGAAGGTGTTTGCGCTTGGGTGGAGCATCTCCTTGCTACACAAAGACCTGTTGTCACTTGCACACTTGTGTATGGCTTACTAAAACAAAACATTGCATGTACTAAAGGTGTGGATACTTCTCACACAGCTAATCCCCAAGCGTGAAAGTCCTACTAGATAATGTGAGGTGGCTGCCTTTGCAGGTGCAAGGGCTGACTGTAGAAGGTGCAAGGGAAAGGAGATGTTGCGTGCAGTTAGGTTTCTTCAGGTCAAACCTTTAAGATCTATTGCTGCTGAGCATATGGTGTACTTCATGTGAGTTGTGCTACTATGTGCTTGGCCCTTGGGACCGATTGCTATGTAAATGCAAATTATTTAATTAACATTATTGTTTCCGTATGCCATAATATGATTTTTATGAGCATTTCTAGATTAAAGTTCACTTTAGAAGCATAGCAATTGCTTCCCAAATTGCTTGGCTGTGCACTGCATTTTAAATCCCTTCAATGCAGTAAAAAAATCCTTATCATTCCTTAAGCATCAGAGAAGCAGCCAGAAAAAATATAAACATGACGTGTAAATATAACACTTCCGAAAGCATAACAGAAGCCCTGTGTGTTTTGACATGGCGGAACCAGTAATTCTTGACTGGTGACGGGGCAAAAAATATTCACAGATTAAACTTGCGTCTTCTGGTCTTTAAATTATAAGCCCAACTTTAGTTAGATTTGTTTATTTTGTCTTTCTTTCTCTCCACATCTGTAGATACGGTGCTTTGTCAGTAAAAGTTCCGTGTTTGCCAACAGTTACTATAGTTTTCTTTCTCTGTGCAAAATATGAACTGGAGGGAGATGCGACGTCTGGGATCCTGGTGTGGGGCACTGGTCAGTGGTGCAGTGGTGGCTTGTGTGCAGGATCCTGCCGATAACCTGGGGAGGACGGTGCAGGCAGTGACGGTGGAAGCTCTCACACACCCGGAGCTTTGCCAGGAACTGCCTGTGTGAACACACAGCTGCTTATCGCTTGATGCTTTTTGGTTCATTTCCCTGGGTTAGAGGATAACTCAAAGATAAGTTGTAATGCCTTTGGAATAGGAATGTATTGTTCAGGACTGCCGTTTGCCTACCAAAGTTATTAATGATGAGAAATTTGAGGACAGTCCCCTTCGTTATAAATGTGAAGCTGGGGAAGTGCTAGAGAACGCCACCTTGCCTTTGCCAGGTGACAGAATTTTCCCAGAGTTTGTAGCTTTTATAAAAAGTTGTCGTGTAAGTTTTTGTAATGGTAAGACTAACCCAATTACATTTCGGTGCGTGGAATTCGAAACAGAGGAAGGTTTCCATAGCCAAATTTTTGTATCCGTTTTTGTGCTGTGAAATTTTAGCCTGTGTTAATTTAGCAGGGGATTGGGATAATGTCTTTAATATGTACCCTCTTCTGCTGTTTTCTCTTTGGGGCTTGTTTGTTTTGGGGTTTTTTATGGTAGCAGAGCACAAGTCTGTTCGGTGGTTCATGTCGATGGGTACAAAGAAAGCAGAAGAACTTAGTACTTCCCACTGAATGTAAAGAAATCAATGTACATAGTAATATTCAGTGAGGCCCGGATTTTTCCTTTGAAAGGGGAAAAAGGTGTCGTATTACTCCCAGCCTGACTTTGTGTTGCTTGGTCTGAGCAGACAGTCTGCAACTGCTCACACTTCCCTGCATACCTCTGATAATACTCCAGCTGTTGGTATCTGTAGAAGCTGGAACTTCACTTCTGGGTTTCAGCTCTCACCCCGGATGCCTGTGGCATTGCATGAGGTGTTGCATGGGGTCAGGAGAGTCGCTGGCTCTGCTTTTGTGCTCAGAGTAAGCAAACTGGGGAAAAAAAAGTCTAGCGTCCTTCCTTTTATATAATCTAAGGTATCACTGGTAACAGTAGCACGTTAGAATTTTCCAATCGGAAATCGTGGTGCTAGCTGTCAACATACCTTTAATCTTTAATTTGCATTTACGAGTTTGTGTTTCTTTCACCCTTCCATCAGTTGACATAGGCAGCAGTAGATTGTCCTGATTAATGGTTTACCTGTGCCTCCAGGGCCAACACAAATCTACGTTGCAGAAGATTCCCAAGTATGTCTGAATGCCAGTGAGGAAATCTAGATAAAATTCAGCCTCTTGTACAGGGCACGTTGCTGACCTGTGACTTCTTTCTGGTTTTGGAGGGAGGGAGTGGGGGTGTTTTCAAGAGCAGGCTTCAGTACAGTAAACAGAAAAAACAGGGTTTTAGGTAATTGTGTTTTTTATTTTCAGTCTCTCTTAATCCTGCTTGGGGGGGAAGGGAAATGGAGAATGCAGAGTTTGGTTATGGTGTGGGTTAGATGGGCGGCTGGAGTGCGATGTAAGGTTGCTATCCTTCCCTTTTCGCTGCAGTGGGGATCACCATACCTGCAGCAGCCCTAGGTCAGAGCGTATTAGCTGAATAATTCAGCATTTTGAACTGGGTGAAATAGAAGGTTCCTATTAGGCTGGAGGGGGTGTCGGAGGTTGAGATTTCTTGCAGCTGCGATATCATTCAGTATATTGAGAGAGACAGAGGAAGGAAATAAGAGCGAGAGAAGGCATGCTTTTAAATGGGCTGGAAATGTCGGGGCGCGTCCTCCCTCCCCTGCTGCCGCCGGTGCTGCCCTGAAGTCAAACCGCCTTTCCGCAGCTCTACGCAGACGAGCGGGTAACCTGCACACGCAGGTGTCTGTGGGGAAAAACTGCTGCTCTGCTCCCTCCCCACCTCCTCAGAGAAATTTCGTTCTTAGCCAGGATATCCAATTGGTTGATTTATAGCATGTGGGGTATTTTATTTTTTTTTTCTTCTCTCAGCTTCTCTTACTTAAAAGCCAACTGAGTTCAGTTCTTCCAAAGCATGAGGAACGTTTTCTGTTAGTTTGATTGATATGTGAATAACTTTGATATTCCAAGACACAGCGTTAATAGAGTTTGTGGCTTAAAGTCCTATGAAGAAAATCTAAAAATAAAGAGCAGCTTGATCAACGTCTGCAGCCTAAAAAGAGCGGAGCTTATGCCGCGGCCAGAGACCGGCGGTATTTGGAGAGGAGCTTTCTGAAACCGGGAGCTGGAAATTGCCTTGCTGGAACTGGGATTGAATTGTCTTCAAAATAGTTTCTTCTAATTGAAACCGAATTGGAGGTTTTCTGCCTGGGATGGTGCCTGTCGGCCGCAGAGCTCACGCTGTGTCGCACTACCTGGGCTTGGTGGGGGATGGCTGGGAGGAGAGGGCAGGAGGGCTCCAGACCTGCTCACAGCCCCTTGATGCCCACATGGACACTCCCAGGCAAAGAAACTTGAATATTTGCATTTTACGGTACTCTTTGTTGATACTCCAGGGTTTTTCCTGTAGTGTTTTTTGTTGCAATTAGGTGTCAGTGCGTTGCATTAACAACAGTGACACTTGGTTGAAGAAAAACCCCACCATCTTTGGGAGCAGGGTCGGGACCCGATTCTTGGCATTGTGTGAGAAGCCTCTCTTTCTCACTCCCCTGTCTCTGAAATACACAGCGAGAGCGCGTGGCTGTGACCAGGGCAGGCAGCAGCCATGTCTGGGGCAGGCTGCAACCATGGCTGGCGGTGCACACCCAGCCTGGCTCACTGCCTGACGAGGAAGGGAGGAATAACCCTGTGCACCAGTACAGGTTGGGGGCTGACCTGCTGGAGAGCAGCTCTGCGGAGAAGGACCTGGGAGTGCTGGTGGACA